>JARQOD010000654.1:0-132634 GCA_033576555.1 Oophaga sylvatica
CCACGGGAGGGAGCCCCAGCTCCGAAGTCGCCTCCAGCGTATTCACAACAGCTGGGTAATTGTAAATCTCCGTATATATTTTAGAAGGCACACAGAGACGATCATTGTCTCAGTTTGGATAACACAATAATATAATAAGAAAAAAGGGGTAGTGTTTCTGCATATTTAAGGAATAGATGGAGTATAATGAAAACATTTTAAAACTACATATATATTTCATGAGGCCCACAGGCACGCTCACAGGCTGAGTATGGATAACATAAGAATCCAATATTAAAAAAGGGAACTGTAGCAGCATATTAAAGGAATATATGTGGTATTATGAAAAAATAAAACATCTCCGTATATATTTAAGGAGGCAGACAATGATGCTCAAAGGCTCAGTATCCATTACACAATAATCTAAAAAGCTTAAAAAGGCCACTGTATCATTCATAAACCAGGACTTTTGGCTAAGATCAAGTGTATTATCTTTCCAAAAGGTGGCCTGCTCCTACCATTCGTGTACATTCCTACACAATACACAGTGGGTTGTTGCACTTGGTAGTATGCCAGGCGTCTCATGTATCCATCTGGTGGAAAGCATGGCCCCCCAGGATCAAAGTCAGTAGGCTGTGTAAGTGTGAGCGCTTAGGTTGCAATGAGCCCCAGGAGTTGGTCGCCCTGGTGGGATTCTGTGCTTGCTTTGAGTCACATCCTGGGAAAGTCTTGGACTCGGTTGCAACCCGGCTCCTGGCCTTTCTTACTTTCTTCAGTAACCCCACCCCCCCGTATTCCTGGCCTTCTGGTCATGATGGGTAATTTTTTTAAACAAGGTTAAAGGTAAGTTCAGCTTTGGCCTGAGAACCCAACATAAAACAGGGCTCACAGCTCCACTGCAGTGGCAGTGTGGTTGGATACTGTTAGCATGAAAACTTATCTCCCCCGGCATCGGCTACGGAGAGCATTGAAGATCCCAGTTGCCTATACTGTGGTCTAGGCAGTACTGTCCCAACCCCTCTTTCCCCTGTGGACACTGCACGCACCACATTCTTCCAGGTCGCAGAAGTGACACCGGACCATTAGCCTATTATATAACTTCCGTACTCACATAGCAAGTCGGAGGCAGTGTCATCTCTAAGAGTCTCAGCTACTGAACATGAATTATCTTTGCCAAAAACGTGTTGATATAATAGTAAGGAAAAGAAAAGCAGACGTTATACCACCCACAGGTTCCGCGGCAACTGGCTTGGGACAATGATTGCAAGGTGTTGTCAGGAAGGACAAAAGAGTAATACTACACGTGAAACAACAGAGAAAGGAACATATTTAAAGGAATCTGTGAAAGTTGCTGATTTTGCTGAGCCCCTCACCTGGAGGACACTGTACCAAGCGTGCATGTGTGCAAACCTGAACTCGGAGTAAAGCCTTTGAAAATGCACATCCCTTTAAGATCCCTGATGTCTCTTTGCACCTTCATCCACTGAGATTCACAGTTGACTCGTCATCGCAAATGAAATGTGGACCAAAATATAGAATAGCAGTTGGTATACCAGGACAACAGTGGGGAATTTTAAATGCAAGTATATTCGTTGGTGACTGGGTGGCTTACATTGCAGCACTAAACAGATAGGGATTTATAATAAATATTTGGGAACTGTACAGTAATACTAAAATGAGTAGTCCAAAATCAAAGTGTATAGTGATATGCCTTTGTGATTTTAGGCTGGACGTTAGTGTACTGACTTTCACATTTATGTTCTCAGTGGGCCATCGTGATCAGTCACAAAGGAGCATTACAGTTCTGTACTTTTAATAAATTCAACCTTGTATTTTGGAGGATCAGGGTCTGGGTTTTTGTGCCTTGAAACATGAAGCTGTCCTCTGGCACAAAAACCCTTCACAGTCGACTCGGCACCTCAACCTGATAATAAGCCTTTGTATTTAACGATCAGTGCACTGCACTAATAGAACCACCACTCATAAGCCCATTACATTTCTCAAAAATTTTCAAAATGACCTTCTGATTTCTCACCGAGCTTCTGTGACCTCCATCAACCTGAATTTCGTAAGGTTATAATGTGCCACCGTGTAAAAATTTATGGAAGCTGCCACGTTTTAGGCATGTTACAACTATTAGCTATGCAAATGAGATTGCCTTCACAAAAGACGTCCCCAACTGATACAGATGTTCAATAAGGCCTTTGTAGCATCTACCTAATCTGGAGGAAAGAAGTACACTCAGAAAAGGGTCATAAAACTTATGAAGTTCTGAGTCATTTGGAATCCTTCACGCGGCTACTGCCTTGGGACAATGATTGCGAGGTGTTGGCAGGAAGGACAGGGGAGTAATACTACACCGTGAGATGACACAGAAAGGAACATATTGAAAGGAGTCCTGGAAAGGTGTCTTTACAATGTACCTGGGAGTTTGCTGAGCCCCTCACCTGGAGGATACTGTACCAAGCGGGCATATGTGCACACCTCAACTCGGAGTAAAGCCTTGTAAACTGCCCCTGAATGTGTGATCTAAATTTGTTCCTGCGGCACCTTGTACACACTGCTACATCTAAGAGCACCATTCATCCACCAAAACATACTTCAGCCCTGAGGCAAGAAGCTGTGCCTGTGGCAAGCTAGTCAAACTCTGCTGCATCACCACCAGTTTCTGAGGATCTGCACTGCAGCACCGTTCAGCTTTGACCAGAAACCACAGGTGGCGTAACCAACAGTGTAATACAAAATCTAATCCTCACCTGTAAATTATTCCCCTTTTCATTGGACAGCCAGAGCCATGGACAGGGTCACTGCTGGCATGACACATCCCTTTAACACACCGGCAGGGTACAGAGTACCCCAGTGCCCTGGTGGGCGATCCACTTGCAGGAGCCTATAGACAGACTCACGCTCAAAGGGTCAGTATGGATGGCACAAGAATAGAACAATTTTGTTGGTGGAGGAGGGGTGGTGGGGCAGCCCAGACAGGGAGGTAGCCAAAATGCCATATGTTTAGGTGCATAATGGTTGTAAAGATGCTGCAAATGGATTAATTGGAGAAGTCCGATAAAGAATAGGCACAAAAAAGGGGTACTGGATCTACAGATAAAAGGTATATATAGTATACTGAAAATATTCAAAATATCCGTATAGATTTCTGCAGTAACACCCATACTCAGAGTCCCAGTTTGGCTAACACCCAAATTGAACAGCAGGAAAGTTTATGCTATCAGTACAATGCAGCTGTATACATTGTTGGTGGAATTGTTCAGCTCTGTATCTGTTTACGGAGAAAAACTGTTAGCCAGAGGCCCAGTCTGGCTAAAACTCAATTCTGCAAAGCTGGAAAGTGAACTGTCTAAGTACAGTGCAGAAGTAGATATTGCTGTGAGAATTGTTCAGCTTTGTATCTATTTACGGAGAAAAACTGTTAGCCAGAGGCCCAGTCTGGCTAATACCAAATTCTGCAAAGCAGGAAAGTGAACTGTATAACTACAGTCCAGCTGTCGATATTGCTGTGTTAATTGTTCAGCTCCGTATCTATTTATGGAGAAAAACTGGTAGCCAGAGGCCCAGTCTGGCTACCATCCAATTCTGTAAAGCAGGAAAGTGAACTGTAGAACTACAGTCCAGCTGTACGTATGGTTGTGTGAATTGTTCTTCTCCGTATCTATTTCTGCAGGAACACCCATACTTAGAGGCCCAGTTTGGCTAACACCCAACTTGCAAAGCAGGAAAGTTTACTCTATCAGTAGACTACATACATTAGTTAGGGACTGCTGTGAAACAGGTATACCTTTACAATTTGGTGGAGCAGCTTAATATACATTTTTTGCAAAAAAAAAATATTGGCCAAATACCCTTGTTTTTCCACTTTATTTTACTGGCACTTGCCGTTTACTATTGTTCTTCTTGTAACAGAGAATTTTTGGTTTTGCTTTGTTTTTTTGTGTTTTCGGTTTTCTGGTGGTGTGAACAGCATCTCTACGGGCCTCTTCACTGTGTGCAGGTCTCATGTGTTTCTGATTTAACCATTTGTTTTCTTGTTTCTACAAGAGAAGGGAGTTCTCCACCCTCCCTTATGAGACCTGCACATATAAGCTGTTCTATCATGTTTCCACATGGGACATAACCTTTCTGAATCCTGCTCATACAGGTACTATACATATGACCAGATTTTTAAATACATCAGATAGGGACTACATACATTGGTTAGGGACTGCTCTGAAACGGGTATAACTTGACGATTTGGTGGAGCAGCTTCATATACATTTTTTGCAAAAAACGTATTGGCCAAATACCCTTGTTTTTCCACTTTTTTTACTGGCACTTGCCGTTTACTATTGTTCTTCTTGTAACAGAGTATTTTTGGTTTTGCTGTGTTTTTTTGTGTTTTCTATCAGTAGAATGCAGCTGTATACATTGTTGGTGGAATTGTTCTTCTCCGTATCTATTTAGGGAGAAACACAGTTAGCAAAAGGCCCAGTCTGGCTAACACCCAGTGCTGCCAAGCAGGAAAGTCAATGGTAGAACTACAGTCCAGCTGTAGGTATTGCTGTGTGAATTGTTCAGCTCAGTATCTATTTACGGAGAAAAACTGGTAGCCAGAGGCCCAGTCTGGCTACCAAACCAATTCTGCAAAGCAGGAAAGTGAATTGTAGAACTACAGTCCAGCTGTAGATAATTGTTGTGTGAATTGTTCTGCTCCGTATCTATTTCTGCAGGAACACCCATACTCAGAGGCCTCAGTTTGGCTAACACCCAAATTGAAAAGCAGGAAAGTTTACTCTATCAGTAGACTACATACATTAGTTAGGGACTGCTCTGAAACAGGTATACCTTTACGATTTGGTGGAGCAGCTTAATATACATTTTTTGCAAAAAACGTATTGGCCAAATACCCTTGTTTTTCCACTTTTTTTTACTGGCACTTGCCGTTTACTTTTGTTCTTCTTGTAACAGAGTATTTTTGGTTTTGCTGTGTTTTTTTGTGTTTTCAGTTTTCTGGTGGTGTGAACAGCGTCTCTACGGGCCTCTTCACTGTGTGCAGGTCTCATGTGTTTCTGATTTAACCATTTGTTTTCTTGTTTCTACAAGAGAAGGGAGTTCTCCACCCCTCCCTTATGAGACCTGCACATATAAGCTGTTCTATCATGTTTCCACATGGGACATAACCTTTCTGAATCCTGCTCATACAGGTACTATACATATGACCAGATTTTTAAATACATCAGATAGGGACTACATACATTGGTTAGGGACTGCTCTGAAACGGGTATAACTTGACGATTTGGTGGAGCAGCTTCATATACATTTTTTGCAAAAAACGTATTGGCCAAATACCCTTGTTTTTCCACTTTTTTTACTGGCACTTGCCGTTTACTATTGTTCTTTTGTAACAGAGTATTTTTGGTTTTGCTGTGTTTTTTTGTGTTTTCTATCAGTAGAATGCAGCTGTATACATTGTTGGTGGAATTGTTCTTCTCCGTATCTATTTAGGGAGAAACACAGTTAGCAAAAGGCCCAGTCTGGCTAACACCCAGTGCTGCCAAGCAGGAAAGTCAATGGTAGAACTACAGTCCAGCTGTAGGTATTGCTGTGTGAATTGTTCAGCTCAGTATCTATTTACGGAGAAAAACTGGTAGCCAGAGGCCCAGTCTGGCTACCAAACCAATTCTGCAAAGCAGGAAAGTGAATTGTAGAACTACAGTCCAGCTGTAGATAATTGTTGTGTGAATTGTTCTGCTCCGTATCTATTTCTGCAGGAACACCCATACTCAGAGGCCTCAGTTTGGCTAACACCCAAATTGAAAAGCAGGAAAGTTTACTCTATCAGTAGACTACATACATTAGTTAGGGACTGCTCTGAAACAGGTATACCTTTACGATTTGGTGGAGCAGCTTAATATACATTTTTTGCAAAAAACGTATTGGCCAAATACCCTTGTTTTTCCACTTTTTTTTACTGGCACTTGCCGTTTACTTTTGTTCTTCTTGTAACAGAGTATTTTTGGTTTTGCTGTGTTTTTTTGTGTTTTCAGTTTTCTGGTGGTGTGAACAGCGTCTCTACGGGCCTGTTCACTGTGTGCAGGTCTCATGTGTTTCTGATTTAACCATTTGTTTTCTTGTTTCTACAAGAGAAGGGAGTTCTCCACCCCTCCCTTAGGAACCCTGCACATATAAGCTGTTCTATAATGTTTCCACATGGGACATAACCTTTCTGAATCCTGCTCATACAGGTACTATACATATGACCAGGTTTTTAAATACATCAGATAGGGACTACATACATTAGTTAGGGACTGCTCTGAAATGGATATACCTTGACGATTTGGTGGAGCAGCTTAATATACATTTTTTGCAAAAAACGTATTGGCCAAATACCCTTGTTTTTCCACTTTTTTTACTGGCATTTGCTGTTTACTATTATTCTTCTTGTAACAGAGTATTTTTGGTTTTGCTGTGTTTTTTTGTGTTTTCTATCAGTAGAATGCAGCTGTATACATTGTTGGTGGAATTGTTCTTCTACGTATCTATTTAGGCAGAAACACAGTTAGCCAGAGGCCCAGTCTAGCTAACATCCAATGCTGCAAAGCAGGAAAGTCAATGGCAGAACTACAGTCCAGCTGTAGATATTGCTGTGTGAATTGTTCAGCTCCGTATCTATTTACGGCGATAAACTGATAACCAGAGGCCCAATCAGGCTATTACCCAATTCTGCAAAGCAGGAAAGTGAACTGTAAAACTACAGTCCTGCTGTCAATATTGCTGTGTGAATTGTTCAGTTCCGTATCTATTTCCGCAAGAACACCCATACTCGTAGCCCCAGTTGGGCTAACACCCAAATTGAAAAACAGGAAAGTTTACTCTATCTGTACAATACAGCTGTATACATTGTTGGTGGAATTGTTCATCTCCGTATCTATCTACGGAGAAAAATTGTTAGCCAGAGGCCCAGTCTGGCTAACACCAAATTCTGCAAAGCAGGAAACTGAACTGTATAACTACAGTCCAGCTGTCGATATTGATGTGTTAATTGTTCAGCTCCGTATCTATTTACGGAGGAAAACTGGTAGCCAGAGGCTCAGTCTGGCTACCACCCAATTCTGCAAAGCAGGAAAGTGAACTGTAGAACTACAGTCCAGCTACAGATAATTGTTGTGTGAATTATTCTGCTACATATCTATTTCCGCAGGAACACCCATACTGAGAGGCCCAGTTTGGCTAACACCCAAATTGAAAAGCAGGAAAGTTTAATCTATCAGCAGACTACATACATTAGTTAGGGACTACTCTGAAACGGTATACCTTTACGATTTCGCAAAAAGCGTATTGGCCAAATATCCTTGTTTTTCCACTTTTTTTTACTGGTACTTGCCGTTTACTATTGTTCTTCTTGTAACAGGCCTGTATTGTTCTACAGGCCTGTTCACTGTGTGCAGGTCTCAGGTGTTTCTGATTTAATTATATGTTTTCTTGTTTCTATAACAGTAGGGAGTTCTCCACCCCTCCCTTATGAGCCCTTCACATATAAGCTGTTCTATCATGTGTCCACATGGGACTTAACCTTTCTAAATCCTGCTCATACAGGTACTATACATATGACCAGGTTTTTAAATACATCAGATAGCAACTACATACATTAGTTAGGGACTACTCTGAAACAGTTATACCTTGACGATTTGGTGGAGCAGCTTCATATACATTTTTTGCAAAAAACATATTGGGCAAATACCCTTGTTTTTCCACTTTTTTTACTGCCACTTGCCGTTTACTATTGTTCTTCTTGTAGCAGAGTATTTTTGGTTTTGCTGTTTTTTTGTGTTTTCTATCAGTAGAATGCAGCTGTATACATTGTTGGTGGAATTGTTCTTCTCCGTATCTATTTAGGGAGAAACACAGTTAGCCAGAGACCCAGTCTGGCTTAAACCCAATGCTGCAAAGCAGGAAAGTCAACGGTAGAACTACAGTCCAGCTGTAAATATTGCTGTGTGAATTGTTCCTCTCCGTATCTGTTTACGGAGAAAAACTGGTAGCCAGAGGCCCAGTCTTGCGACCACCCAATTCTGCAAAGCAGAAAAGTGAACTGTAGAACTACAGTCCAGCTGTAGATAATTGTTGTGTGAATTGTTCTGCTCCGTATCTATTTCCGCAGGAACACCTATATTAAGAGGCCCAGTCTGGCTAACACCCAATGCTGCAAAGCAGGAAAGTCAACGATAAAACTACAGTCCAGCTGTAGATATTGCTGTGTGAATTGTTCAGCTCTGTATCTATTTACGGAGAAAAACTGATAGCCAGAGGGCCAGTCAGGCTACCACCCAATTCTGCAAAGCAGGAAAATCAACAGTAGACCTACAGTCAAGCTGTAGATATTGCTGTGTGAATTGTTCAGCTCAGTATCTATTTACGGAGAAAAACTGATAGCCAGAGGCCCAGTCTGGCTATCACCCAATTCTGCAAAGCAGGAAAGTGAACTGTAAAACTAAAGTCCAGCTGTAGATATTGCTGTGTGAATTGTTCAGCTCCGTATCTATTTACGGAGAAAAACTGATAGCCAGAGGCCCAGTCTGGCTATCAACCAATTCAGCAAAGCAGGAAAGTGAACTGTATAAGTACAGTACAGCTGTATATTCCTGATGACATATTCACATCTATATTTGAACATGTCGAAAGGGAGGAGCCGTAGATCAACGCTCTTCAACATTTACATTAACGAGCTGGCTTCCGCTCTGGAATCTTCCACAGCACCAGGTCCTGGCCCGGCGTTATGGGCAGGCAGACCAGGCAGCTGCTTAGGGCCCCCAGGCACAGTAGGGGCCCCTGGCTGCTGCCTGGTTCCACAAATTCATATATCGCAAGGCAGTGCTTCTCTTTGCATAAGAGACAGATGTAAGTGCATCTTATCTGTTCTGCAATGCGAGCCTTTCCCGGTGCTGCACTGCTTGTGTTAGGGGGGCAGAAGAATGGGACTCCCATCGCACATACAGATATAGCTGCTGGGATCCAGCTAAAGAATTGTTACCACATGGCATTATTCACTGAGTCATAGCGGTTCTCTTGTGTGAATAAATCAGCAGCACAAGAATTAAAGCTCTTTATTGCATTGCCTGTTTATGGTTTCCACCAGTAGGGGGAACAATATTGAGAAATTTTCTCACTCACATGCATTGTTTTTCACAGGGCCCTCTGTTACACCTCTTGGGAACAGATAGGAAATACGACCGCATAATATTTAAAGCTTCTTATAGTATTGCCTGTTTATGATTTCCACCAGTAGGGGTACAATATTGAGACATTTTCTCACTCACATGCATTGTTTTGCACAGGGCCCTCAGTTACACATCTTGGCAACAGATATCTAATAAGTCAGCATAATATTTAAAGCTTTTTGTAGTATTGCTTTTTTATGGTTTGCACCAGTAGGGGGAACAACATTGAGAGAGTTTCTCACTCACATGCATTGTTTTGTACTGAGCCCTCAGTTACACCTCTTGGCAACAGATAGGAAAATATTTTCTTTACTATCAAAGTACATTCTGTTTTTGTGCATATTGGGGCAGTGTTATGTATATTACATGTATCTGGGACTATACTCATTATTTGTTCTCTACCCAACTGGAGTGAATAATCGATAGGCAAGAGATTGTATGAATATTTTTAACTTGCTGAAGAAAACTTTATATACGCCGAATGTTAGTCACTAAGCCGTGTTCCTTATTCTACGATCATGACATTGGAACATAATGGCAATAAATTTATTAGTATAGAGAACTGCAGGTGTTTTATTACAACTTGCAAACCAGGATCGAGGGCCGCAAAGGAACTACAGGCCACACAGGATGTGCGGCCTCCTCGTGGAGCGAAGTCAGCACCACTGTAGCAGCGCTGGCAGGGGTGGCGTGGATCCCCGGAGTGAGCCGGGAGAAGCGGCATAGCGGAGGCACGGGGTACAGGCCGGAGCAGGCAGGGAGCCAGACACAGGGGCTGTGCGTGCGGCAGGCATCCTGGAGGAGGACGTCAGCAGCGGGACTGCAACGGGGAGGAAGAGTAGGTGTTCAGCGGCCAGGCTGCATCAGCTGGACCCCCTGCTGCCTGGCCCAGACAGCAGGTGAACCAGGAGGAGAGTGGTGGGCAGCGTGGTCACAATCGCGGACGGGTTGCAATCGCAGACGACGCACAAGGACGGCCATTGCTACAGTCCACAGGATCACAGGGGCGGTCTAGGTCCAGACGGAGGTCGGCAGTTTGTCGGGCTGCGCGCGCTCTGGTCCCCTTGACGAGGAGGACAGGGGCGGGGGCCAGGGGCAGCGAGGCGGCGCAGAAGCTTCTGATCCAGACAGCAAGATGGACGTAGCTGGAGAGCAACAGGATTCGGGACGTTCGGCTGGCATGGACACAGGACTCGTGCCGCTTGGAGAGTATGAGTGTTAGTCCTGTTTGTCACCCGCAGGGGCTGGGTCAGGTGTAATCGGTGGGGGTAGTGCGTTAGGGTTAGAGAAGATGGGTCTGAGGGGTGCCGGCGGTATGGGAGGGCCGGATATTATGGAGGTGCTGTTGACTGTGTCTCAGATTTTAAAAAGAATGGAAGGGGGTACAGCGAGTGGGGCAGGGGTGTCACCCATGTGGGCATGGGTCGCGGCATCAGGTTCGGGGAATCAGATTGTGGGTGACCCATGTAGGCCCGTGGAGGGGGAACAGGTACCCAGCTCGGGTGTATCCGTGTCAGTGCAAACGGAGAAGGATAAAGGGGATGCGGTAAAATTGGACGATAGGGCAAAGGGTGAAGTTTACGTTTGCTTTGAGGGCCCCTTGGGGGCGCATTTGAAAAAAGAGGTGAAGGAGAACATTTGGCGTGATGGATACGTGGAAATTTTTTCCTTGCTCCCCTTGGAGAAGTTTAATTTGGTTAGGGGAAAGAGGGATGACAGCAAAAAGGAGGAGGAGAAGCGAAGGTGGCGGCTTATCCCACAAACTTTCGTTAACTGGATGCAAGCATTCGCTATATTAGCGAGTGTTATAGGTGAAAAGTCCGCATAAAATTGTTCCGGATTGTTTTGTTATCTGGACGCTATTGGGGAAGCTCACCCCACTTTTTGTGGCCTGACCCGGTTGCGCTATGATGAACAATTCAGGCAGCGGAAGGCGGTCAGGCCTGAGATTAGGTGGGATCTAAAGGATATAGGCCTGTGGCTTAAAGTGATGGCGCCCGCAAGGTATGGGTAGTTCTTTCACGGGAGCGGAAGGAGCAGTTCCCAGCAGGCGGGACAAGGAGGATGTAGTCTGGGGGCAAGGAGCAAAAGAAAAATCAGGATTATACTGGCAGTTTAATGCGGGCCAGTGCAAATATGGCAATACATGCAAATTTAAGCATGTGTGCTCCCACTGTAACGGAAGTTCCCATGGGGCCTCAAAATGTTTTAAAAAAGCAAGAGGAAAGCCAGCGGTGGCTGCCGGTCAACGGGTTGACGCCGGTGAGGCTTAAAAAGATGGCCCCCTTTCTAAGTAGATATCCAGATCAGGATAAAGACCAGTGAATAGGGAAGGTTTTGACGAAGGTTTTAGGATACCGCCTCCTAACCACATGGTCCCCTTTTCCGTGAACAATTTGACGTTGGCTGAGCTGCAAGCAGATGTGGTTAGGGTTAAATTGAAGAAGGAAGTTGAATTGGGGAGAATGGCGTGCCCGTTTGTGTTTTTGCAGTAGAAGGGATGGTTGCTTCCCCGTTGGGGGTTATTCCTAAAAAGGAATTTCGAAGAATTGTGTTCAGTTGTATATATTTCATTTGATACGGCGGTGCAGTGGGTTCGTAGTTATGGAATTGGTGCCTTGCTAGCAACAAACTATATGGAGTCGGCTTTTCGGTTGCTCCCGGTTCACCCCGATAGTATTCCTTAGTTGGGTTGTTTTTGGGATGGCGCTTATTATCTGGATAGGTGTTTGCCGATAGGGTGTGCAATCTTGTCTTTACTGTTTGAAACGTTCAACACTTTTTGGGAATGGGTTGTTCGGGATGTTGCCGGAGTTCCATCTGTCATTCATTACTTGGATGACTTCCTGTTTATTGGTCCGCCAGAGTCTGATTTATGTGGAATGGAGTGGGTGGCTGACCATTTTGGTGTCCCTTTGGCGTTGGAAAAGACGGAGGGTCCTTGCACGGTTCTGAGCTTTCTTTGGATTTTAATTGATACGGAGAGCATGGAATGCCGATTGCCAGAGGACAAATTAGAGTTGCTGAAGCAGGAAGTGTAAGTGTGTTGGGAGATTAAAAAAGGTGACTTTGAAGGAGTTGCAGTCACTGATGGGATGTTTGAACATCGCATGCAGGATTTTTCCCATGGGCCGCATATTTTCCCGCAGGTTGTCGGGTGCGACGGCGGGGTGCAGGCTGCGCACCATTATGTTAATTTGAACAGGGAACATAAGGAGGATTTAGCGGTTTGGGAGCATTTTCTGGTTTCGTATATCGGCCGTTCGTTGATTCAACAGCAGGTTGTGAATAATGTGGTGTAGAGCGGCAAAGGGTTGTGTTATTTGCGGGAGGTATCTGGCTCAGAGATACCTTGTATCTGTTATGTAGCCCAGTACACATTAGCCCTGGGTAGTGGCATCACTATAGCAGTGTATGTGGTTAAAGGACCTGGGATGATGTCACTATCACATGACCAGTCATGTGTTCTGGGGAAGTTAGGTGTCTGGGATATAAATTAGGCTCAGGCTGACAACAGGTGTGAGTGGCTGGAGGTGTGGAGACCTCCAGTGTGGGAGTTCTGAGGAGACCTCCAGTGTGTGTGCTGGAGAGAGTACTCAGTTAGAGTACAAGGACTTTTATCTGTTTTCTGTTACTTTGTGCCAGAGAAGGCTGTTTTGTTTTCTGTTTGACAGCAAGTTTATGAAATCTCAATAAACTTGCTTAAAGAACCAGGAAGAGTCGCCCTCCTGCTTACCTCCGGTCGCACACCAGCGAGACCACATCCCTACAATTGGTGGAGACGTGCGAGCAGCGGTCCCAGCAGAGAAGTGGGTGCTGCATGTCGTGGGTAAAGGTCATAGCAACCCAGCCAGCATTGCAGGAGAAAATGGAGGACCTGCTGAAGCATTTGGTCCAGGCGCAGGCACAGCAGCAAGAGACCAACAGGTTGTTGGTGCAGCAAATACAACAAAGCCAGCAGGAACAACGGCAGCAGTTGCAGCTTCTGACAGCCGCCATCCAGGACAGGACGAGCGCCCCAACCCCAGGTCGGGACGATGACAACCACATCAGGAAGGCGGTAAGACGCACCATACAGAAAATGACCCCTGGGGATGATGTGGAGGCCTTCCTGTCTGTTTTTGAGAGGGTTGCTGAAAGGGAAAGACTTCCCCCAGAGCAGTGGGCAGAGGTACTGGCCCCATACCTGAAAGGGGAACCTCAAAAGGCATACTTTGATTTAACTGTGCAGGACGCTCAGGAGTATCCTAAATTAAAGGTGGAGATCCTTGCACGGTTGGGGGTGACAATGACTGTCAGGGCACAGAGAGTGCACCGCTGGGAATATCACCGGGACAAACCACCGCGTTCCCAAATGTTTGACCTGCTGCACCTCGTCCAGAAATGGCAACAGCCAGAGTCCGCCACGCCGGCACAGATGGTGGAAAGAGTCCTAATGGATTGGTTTGTGCACTCCCTGCCCAGGCCCCTGCAGACTTGGGTTGCCCAGGGTGATCCCCGGAGTGCCGATGAACTGGTCGGACTGGTCGAGAGGTACCAGGGGATGGAAGGTACCTTGGGGAAGCAGCCCATTCCGTACTGGGGTCCCAGCAGGGGGCGGAGTCCCAAAAAGGGGTGGCGCGTCCAAGGTCAAAAGGGGCGGGGGAGGTGGTGCCCAAGGTCCCTACAGGTGATGTTATCTGTTGGAGGTGTCACAGGCCAGGACATATAGCTGCACGGTGTCCCCAGACTACCGAGCAGATGGACTGCAGCATGGGACGTCGTATCTCATTCTATGCCGATCCAGTCTGCAGTGTGGATTCTATCCTGAACGAGGGGCCCCAAGCATGTCCCGTGAGGGTGAACGGTCGAGTAGTAACGGCGCTGCTGGACTCTGGGAGTCTTATGACCCTGGTGAGGGCGAATCTGCCTCTCAAACTACTCTCGGGGAAAAAGGTTGGCATGCGATGCATACACGGCGATGCAAAGGACTACCCTATGGCCAGAGTGGACATTGAGACTGCGCTGGGCACTGAGTCCCATGAAGTCGGGGTGGTTCGGGACTTGTTGCACCTATAATTATAGGCCGGGATTTTTGTTTATTCTGGGATCTGTGGGGAAAGTCTGCTGAGGTCACTAGCCAGAATAGGGAACCAGTAAGCCCTAATGAGGTAGCACCATACCCAGAGGAAGACAGGTTTCCTTTTTGAGTCCTGGTAGGAGATGAGGAAGAAGTGTCTCCTGTATCTGACATTCCAGAGTTAGGGGTGGCCAGTGAGAATTTTGGGACTGCCCAACACAGGGACCCAACTCTGAAGGAAGCCTTCAACAATGTCACTGTCATTGATGGGGTTGCACAGGAACCGGGGGCCGACACCAGATTTCCATACTTTATGCTGAGTGGGGAGCTGTTGTATCGGGTCACGAAAATAAGGGAGGAGTTGGTGGAACAGTTGCTAGTACCCGGGTCCTATAGACGGAAGGTGTTGGATATGGCCCATTCACACATCTTGGGGGAACACCTAGGGGTAGACAAAACACAGGAACGGATTATTCAAAGATTCTATTGGCCTGGATGTCACCGGGAGATAGTAAACTATTGCAGGTCCTGCCCTATATGTCAGTTAACTGCCCCTACCTCTCATTTCTGGAACCCCCTGGTGCCACTGCCCATTATTGAAGTGCCATTTGAGAGAATTGCTATGGACTTGGTCGGTCCCTTAGTTAAATCAGCCTGGGGCCATCAGTATGTATTAGTCATCCTGGACTATGCCACACGCTATCCGGAGACAATTCCCCTGAGAAATTCTTCAGCGAAGAGCATAGCCCGCGAGTTGGTACATGTGTTTTCCCGGACAGGCTTGCCGAAGGAGATCCTGACCGACCAAGGGACACCGTTCATGAGTAAAGTGATGAAGGAGTTGTGCAGGGTCCTGCAAATCTCTCAGTTGAGGACCTCGGTGTACCATCCTCAGTCAGATGGCCTTGTGGAGAGATTCAACAAGACCCTAAAGAGCATGCTAAGAAAAGCCATAGAGAAGGATGGTAGAGACTGGGACTGTCTCTTACCCTACCTGATGTTTTCCATCCATGAAGTTCCTCAGGCCTCCACGGGGTTCTCACCGTTTGAGCTTCTGTAGGCCGATATCCGCGAGGTCTCCTGTATATCGCCAAGGAAACCTGGGAAGCCGAAGTGACGCCCCACCGAAGCGTTATTGAGCATGTGGCCCTGATGCAACAGAGGATTGCGAAGGTGATGCCAATCGTGAAGGAACACCTCCTCCAGGCGCAAGAAGCCCAGGCCAGGGTTTACAACCGATCAGCCAGAGTGAGACAGTTCAATCCGAGAGACCGAGTGCTCGTGCTAGTTCCAACGGTGGAAAGCAAGTTCTTGGCCAAATGGCAAGGGCCGTACGAGGTGATGGAGAAGCTTGGTGAAGTAAACTATAGGATTCATCAACCCGTAAGACGGAAACCAAACCAGGTGTACCATATCAACCTCCTCAAGCCATGGCATGATAGAGAGTCAGCTGTAACTCCGTGCTTGCTGGGCCACTCAGAAGGTGACGTTGAAGGGGTTACGATAGCAGAGACCCTATCAAAGGACCAGAAACAGCAATGCCGGGAGTTGCTCCAGAGGAACAGGGACCTATTTTCAGACTTGCCAGGGTGCACGAAGGTCATAGAGCATGAAGTTCTGACAGAGCCACATGTGCGGGTGAATGTGAAGCCCTATCGAATCCCTGAGGCCCGTCGAGAAGTAATCTCCAAGGAGGTGGAGCGTATGTTGAAGCTCGGAGTCATTGAGGAATCCAAGAGCGGTTGGGCGAGTCCTATCGTCTTGGTCCCAAAACCTGATGGAGAATGGAGATTCTGCAATGATTATAGGAAGCTGAATGAGGTCTCCAAGTCTGACGCATATCCCATGCCACGCATTGATGAGCTCATCGAAAGACTTGGACCCGCCAGGTACATAACCACCTTGGATTTGACGAAAGGATACTGGCATATTCCCATGGCCCAGGAAGCCAAGGAGAAAACGGCGTTTTCAACACCAGACGGATGCTTCCAGTATGTCCGGATGCCGTTTGGCCTGCAGGGAGCGCAAAGCGACTTTTCAGAGAGCCATGGATAGGATCCTGGCACCTCATAAGCAATACGCCGCTGCATACCTGGATGATATCGTTATTTTCAGCCCGGACTGGGAGAGTCATCTGGGAAAGGTCCAAGCAGTGTTTGATGCTCTAAGAGAAGCAGGGTTTACAATAAACCCGAAGAAGTGTGCCTTGGGGAAGGAAGAGGCCAAGTACCTTGGATATGTAGTAGGTCGTGGTGGAATAAAACCCCAAATCAATAAAATCGAGACGATTCAAACATGGCCAAGACCGTTGTCCAAGAAACAAGTGAAAGCCTTCCAGGGGATTGTCGGGTACTACAGGAGGTTCATCCCAAACTTCGCCACGAGGGCTGCCCCTCTGACTGATCTGCTGAAAGGGACCAAATCAGTGACGGTAAAATGGTCTAAAGAAGCACAGTTGGCCTTCCAAGAAATGAAAGGGGCCCTGTGTAAACAACCTGTCCTGATAGCCCCAGACTTTAAGAAGGAGTTTGTTCTTCAAACAGATGCCTCAGATGTCGTATTGGGAGCAGTTCTGTCACAGGAGATACATGGGGAGGAGCATCCAGTCCTTTACCTGAGCAGGAAGCTATCTTCGTGTGAGAAGAATTACTCTGTCATGGAGAAGGAGTGCTTGGCCATAAAATGGGCAGTGGACACCTTACGGTACTATCTAGTGGGACGAAAGTTTAAATTGATATCTGACCATGCCCCACTCAAATGGATGAGGGAAACCAGAGGTAGAAATGCAAGGGTCACCCACTGGTTCTTAGCCCTGCAGGACTTTAGTTTCCAGGTAGAACACAGGGCCGGGAAGCTACACGGTAATGCTGATGCCCTCTCAAGAATCCCGTGTTTAGTGGGAGAAAGTGCCAAGCCCCATGGCTTTAGGCAGAGGGGGGAGGTATGTAGAGCGGCAAAGGGTTGTGTTATAGACGGGAGGTATCTGGCTCAGAGATACCTTGTATCTGTTATGTAGCCCAGTACACATTAGCCCTGGGTAGTGGCATCACTATAGCAGTGTATGTGGTTAAAGGACCTGGGATGATGTCACTACCACATGACCAGTCATGTGTTCTGGGGAAGTTAGGTGTCTGGGATATAAATTAGGCTCAGGCTGACAACAGGTGTGAGTGGCTGGAGGTGTGGAGACCTCCAGTGTGGGAGTTCTGAGGAGACCTCCAGTGTGTGTGCTGAAGAGAGTACTCGGTTAGAGTACAAGGACTTTTATCTGTTTTCTGTTACTTTGTGCCAGAGAAGGCTGTTTTGTTTTCTGTTTGACAGCAAGTTTATGAAATCTTAATAAACTTGCTTAAAGAACCAGGAAGAGTCGCCCTCCTGCTTACCTCCGGTCGCACACCAGCGAGACCACATCCCTACAGTGGATTGTGAGATTTACACTGACGCCTCAGGCAGTGTGGGTTATGGTGCCTATTGTGGAGGTCACTGGAGCGTAGGTTATTGGCCGGAGGGGTGGCATCGAAAAGGTTTCACGAAAAATCTTGGTTTGCTGGAATTGTTCCCCATTGTGGTGGCAGTTTTGTTTTGGGGTGACAGGTTCGCGAACCACAGAGTCAGATTTCATTGTGACAATATGAGTGTGGTATCAGTGATTAACACCCTGTCCGCTTCCTCACCTCCGGTGATTAAGTTGGTCAGAGAACTGGTTTTGCGTTGTCTTGAAATAAATGCGTGTATTTCTGCGGTGCATGTGCCAGGTGTGGAAAACTCGATTGCAGATGCTTTGTCTCGTTTGCAGTGGGAGCGCTTCCAGAAAGTGGCTCCGGACTCAGAGGCCTCAGGAGAGGAATGCCCTTCGTACTTGTGGCAGATGATTTCGGACGAGCAGGAAGGTTGATTCAAGCGTCAGTCACAAGACACACATGGGCATCATACGAAGCATCGGGTGAGATATGGAAAATTGGGGTCGGAGGAGGACAAGGTGTTAGCAGTGTTATTTTTAGTGGTTAGGGTGTCGGAGCTGGGATGGTCGGTCTCGAAAGCTGGTAAATTTCTGGCCGGTTTGTCTTTTGTTTTGAAGTTGGAAGGCTCGGTTGATATGACGAAGAGTTTTCTAGTGAAGCAGGCGTTGAAGTGTTTTCGGATAGATAGTCGGGTTGTTGATAAGCGGACAGAAACCATGATAATGTCTTGAATTTATCTGCACGAGACTTTACCAAAACGCAATTAGATGTTTTGTCCTTAGGTCTGAATTTTGTGCCTGATCAGAATTTCAATCTTTTTTCTACTATTTTGGACGTCAATAAGTTTATGCGAGACCTTACCATCAAAAAGCATTTTTTAAATCATTCTGATGAGACCCCTTTGCAGGAGTCGCTGGCATATAATAATGAATTTACTGACTTGTCTTTCAGAGAACAGGTATCTCTCAACACTTTGTTTAGTTTGTCTACTCATTCCTATGATAATGAATCTGATACCATTCATGCACCTGTGTTTAAAACAAAAAATCCCTCTTTTTATCCCATTCAATCCAGGCCTGATTGCATGACTAAATACCAGGAGGTGATAGAGAGGGATTTAAAAATCCTTCATGATAGGGTTAAAATGGGCAGCAGCAGAAATCATTCCAATTTAACAAAAGCCCAGAAAACTGCATTAGATGAGATCAAAAGTATGTCAGATATAATAATTAAAATGTCGGACAAGGGTGGCATGGTAGTTATCCTGAATAAAGAGGATTATCATTCTCAAATTATGTCTCTCTTGTCTGACAGTGATGTATATGAAAAACTCCATACAAATCCCACTGATAAATTTAAAAGTGAGATTATCCAAATTATCAATGAGGGTTTCAGCCTTGGCATTCTAACCAAAAAACAAACTGATTATCTCACAGTGTCTCATCCTATTATCCCTATCATGCATGGTCTCCCAAAAATTCACAAGGATATGAAAATCCCCCCATGAGACCTATTGTCTCAGGGATTGGATCTTTAAATGAACATCTGGGTGAATGGGTTGACTCACTACTTCAACCACTAGTACAAATCACTCCTGGTTATATTAAAGATTCTAAAGAAGTGCTGAGAATGTTTTCCAAGAAAATCTGGTCTAAAGAAAATACTTGGTTATGTTGTGATGTGACTTCTTTATATACCTGTATACCTTACAATGTTGCCATGACAGCGCTGCAGTTTGTTCTTAACGAAATTCAGTAATTATTCCCAGGATCTCATTAATTATATTTTACAAGTTATTCAATTTTTATTAACCCACAATTTTTTCTCATTTGACAATAAATTTTTTTTACAAAAATCTGGCGTGGCGATGGGTGCGAAATTCGCGCCATCCCTAGCTAATCTTGTTATGTCATATTGGGAATATTTTTTTATTTTTTCAGCTACTAATCCATTTATTGACTCGATTGCTTGGTATGGTAGATATATTGATGATTTACTCATCATTTGGAGTGGTGATGTACCTGCCATATCCGGATTTATTGATTATATCAATTCTAATTCATTCAACATACATTTTACTCATAAATTTCATCATAACAAAATTTCTTTTTTGGATCTTGATTTATATGGGGTACATGACTCTGTTATTATTACTAAAACGTTCAGCAAACCTTGTGCTGGTAATTCTATCTTGCATGCAGCAAGCAGTCACCCCAAACATACTATTAAATCGATTCCTTTGGGTGAATATACCAGAATTTTGAGAAACTGCAGCGATCCTACAGCTTTGGAAACGGAATTTAATTGTGTGGATACAAAATTAAAAAACAGAAATTATCCTAAATGGTCATTAAAAAGAGCACGAACAATTGTAAGTAATAAAAACAGAGAGGATCTCATTAGTGGAGGGCGACAACAAAAAAATGATCTTGCAGTGAAACCATATTTTTGTGCTCAATATAGTCCTCAATTTGGGGACATCAAAAAAATCATTTTGAGATCGCTGCCTATTTTATATGAAGATCCCTCTCTTGCTGACATTCTTTCATCAGGTATTAATGTTGTTTCAAGGAAAGCGCCATCTATTGGTAACAAAGTTTCTCCAAGCATGTTCAGTAATAATTTCTCTTCTCATAAAACATCGTGGTTAGAACATAAAGGTTTTTATAAATGTGGCCACAATAGATGTGCACTTTGCAAATATGTTTGTGTAACGAAAACCTTTGAAAGTAATGACAGCACTGCGATTTATACCATTAACAAATATATCAATTGTAATTCATGCTATGTGGTATATAAAATTATGTGCACTACTTGTAATTTATCTTATATAGGCTGCACTACCAGGAAACTAAAAATCAGGATCGCTGAACATTTGCAGGATGTAAAGAATGTTTCTTCGAATCGCAATATTTCTGCTGCTGCTAAACATTTTATTTTTCAGCATGCTCGCAATGTTTCTTCCTTCCAAGTCACAGGTATTGAAAGTGTTAACCTGTCTGCCCGAGGTGGAGATTCACGTCAGCGACTCCTTACACGTGAAGCTTTCTGGATCTTTAATCTACATACCAGACATCCATTTGGTCTCAACAAAAGAAACGAATTGATGTTCCATTATTAATTTTATTTCTTTGCATTGATTTTATTTGTGCAAATATTGTGTTTTTTGTTTTTTTTTTTTCTTTATTCGTTATGTGAAAATTGTTAAAGGACTTGTCAAAAATCACATGACATTTTTTCTGATCGTGATTGGTCTTCCTTTGTCTTAAATATGTGCCCTTGTCTGAATATGTCAGCTGTGATAAAGATCCCTGTGATCGAAACGCGTAGCCTTGTCCTGAGCTTGTCCAGGAGCATGCCATTATTCATGTTTTTATGAATCAATAAAGATGAAGATTTTATTGAAGCTGGATCCCTTTTTCCTTCATTTTCTCATGTATCTTCACGTTTGATCAAGCGGAGGATCCGTGCTTCTACAAACCGGTGAGCTGGTTAGCGTTCTTATATTTGTACTTTTGATTACCGTGCCCCCGGTTTCATGCTCAATATTTTCAAGTATTTTGAAAGTGGACTCAGTCATTAAGCTCAGGCACCAGCTTTATTATGGCATCTATTTTTGTTCAAGACAGATCTGTCAAAGCGGCACAAGTGTTTTCTGGTGATATTAACGAAATTCCAGACATGCCTGATCTGAATGAAAATATCAACAAAATGGAAAAACTTTTGCTTCAAGAAACAAAGTTGTGGTGGGATTATACTACCCTCCAAAATTATCTAGCTAAGGATATGATTCCAAGGGGGCTTCGTATTAAAAAAATCCCCACTACAATTTTTTCTGACATTTTCATTGAAGAGTGGAATCAGATACTCAGTAATTGTTCTTCCAAACTAATGCAACTCATAGTCAAATATGAGAGTAATAAATTGGAGGATATTCAGAAACAAATGAATGATGCAGATACTGCGCTCACTGAATTTAAATCGTTGACTCAGTATGACTCACTTGTGGCTAAAATGCAAGATAATGTCTCTAGCCTAGAAAAGGATATCATGGACCGGAAAAAAAGAAAATTTTCTCGTGATCTAAGAGACTATTCAACCAAGAAAGTCTATGACTGGGGCCATTGGGAGCGGGGTCATAGAACTCCTAAATCTATTTTAAAACGCAACCATGCTCTCAACGAACCGGTATCTAAACCGCATGTCTGTTTTACATCCTCTGAGTTGGATTCATCTGACAATAATCTGAGTGTTTCCTCTAATGACAGTGTTCACACCACAAAGTTTTTTCGTCATTCAAAAAACGTAAAAGGCGGGGTGGCAGAAAACACCGACAAAGATCATGTTATGATTACACGCCGCAGGAAGAATTACCGCAAATAAGAAACCATGATAATGTCTTGAATTTATCTGCACGAGACTTTACCAAAACGCAATTAGATGTTTTGTCCTTAGGTCTGAATTTTGTGCCTGATCAGAATTTCAATCTTTTTTCTACTATTTTGGACGTCAATAAGTTTATGCGAGACCTTACCATCAAAAAGCATTTTTTAAATCATTCTGATGAGACCCCTTTGCAGGAGTCGCTGGCATATAATAATGAATTTACTGACTTGTCTTTCAGAGAACAGGTATCTCTCAACACTTTGTTTAGTTTGTCTACTCATTCCTATGATAATGAATCTGATACCATTCATGCACCTGTGTTTAAAACAAAAAATCCCTCTTTTTATCCCATTCAATCCAGGCCTGATTGCATGACTAAATACCAGGAGGTGATAGAGAGGGATTTAAAAATCCTTCATGATAGGGTTAAAATGGGCAGCAGCAGAAATCATTCCAATTTAACAAAAGCCCAGAAAACTGCATTAGATGAGATCAAAAGTATGTCAGATATAATAATTAAAATGTCGGACAAGGGTGGCATGGTAGTTATCCTGAATAAAGAGGATTATCATTCTCAAATTATGTCTCTCTTGTCTGACAGTGATGTATATGAAAAACTCCATACAAATCCCACTGATAAATTTAAAAGTGAGATTATCCAAATTATCAATGAGGGTTTCAGCCTTGGCATTCTAACCAAAAAACAAACTGATTATCTCACAGTGTCTCATCCTATTATCCCTATCATGCATGGTCTCCCAAAAATTCACAAGGATATGAAAATCCCCCCATGAGACCTATTGTCTCAGGGATTGGATCTTTAAATGAACATCTGGGTGAATGGGTTGACTCACTACTTCAACCACTAGTACAAATCACTCCTGGTTATATTAAAGATTCTAAAGAAGTGCTGAGAATGTTTTCCAAGAAAATCTGGTCTAAAGAAAATACTTGGTTATGTTGTGATGTGACTTCTTTATATACCTGTATACCTTACAATGTTGCCATGACAGCGCTGCAGTTTGTCTTAACGAAATTCAGTAATTATTCCCAGGATCTCATTAATTATATTTTACAAGTTATTCAATTTTTATTAACCCACAATTTTTTCTCATTTGACAATAAATTTTTTTTACAAAAATCTGGCGTGGCGATGGGTGCGAAATTCGCGCCATCCCTAGCTAATCTTGTTATGTCATATTGGGAATATTTTTTTATTTTTTCAGCTACTAATCCATTTATTGACTCGATTGCTTGGTATGGTAGATATATTGATGATTTACTCATCATTTGGAGTGGTGATGTACCTGCCATATCCGGATTTATTGATTATATCAATTCTAATTCATTCAACATACATTTTACTCATAAATTTCATCATAACAAAATTTCTTTTTTGGATCTTGATTTATATGGGGTACATGACTCTGTTATTATTACTAAAACGTTCAGCAAACCTTGTGCTGGTAATTCTATCTTGCATGCAGCAAGCAGTCACCCCAAACATACTATTAAATCGATTCCTTTGGGTGAATATACCAGAATTTTGAGAAACTGCAGCGATCCTACAGCTTTGGAAACGGAATTTAATTGTGTGGATACAAAATTAAAAAACAGAAATTATCCTAAATGGTCATTAAAAAGAGCACGAACAATTGTAAGTAATAAAAACAGAGAGGATCTCATTAGTGGAGGGCGACAACAAAAAAATGATCTTGCAGTGAAACCATATTTTTGTGCTCAATATAGTCCTCAATTTGGGACATCAAAAAAATCATTTTGAGATCGCTGCCTATTTTATATGAAGATCCCTCTCTTGCTGACATTCTTTCATCAGGTATTAATGTTGTTTCAAGGAAAGCGCCATCTATTGGTAACAAAGTTTCTCCAAGCATGTTCAGTAATAATTTCTCTTCTCATAAAACATCGTGGTTAGAACATAAAGGTTTTTATAAATGTGGCCACAATAGATGTGCACTTTGCAAATATGTTTGTGTAACGAAAACCTTTGAAAGTAATGACAGCACTGCGATTTATACCATTAACAAATATATCAATTGTAATTCATGCTATGTGGTATATAAAATTATGTGCACTACTTGTAATTTATCTTATATAGGCTGCACTACCAGGAAACTAAAAATCAGGATCGCTGAACATTTGCAGGATGTAAAGAATGTTTCTTCGAATCGCAATATTTCTGCTGCTGCTAAACATTTTATTTTTCAGCATGCTCGCAATGTTTCTTCCTTCCAAGTCACAGGTATTGAAAGTGTTAACCTGTCTGCCCGAGGTGGAGATTCACGTCAGCGACTCCTTACACGTGAAGCTTTCTGGATCTTTAATCTACATACCAGACATCCATTTGGTCTCAACAAAAGAAACGAATTGATGTTCCATTATTAATTTTATTTCTTTGCATTGATTTTATTTGTGCAAATATTGTGTTTTTTGTTTTTTTTTTTTCTTTATTCGTTATGTGAAAATTGTTAAAGGACTTGTCAAAAATCACATGACATTTTTTCTGATCGTGATTGGTCTTCCTTTGTCTTAAATATGTGCCCTTGTCTGAATATGTCAGCTGTGATAAAGATCCCTGTGATCGAAACGCGTAGCCTTGTCCTGAGCTTGTCCAGGAGCATGCCATTATTCATGTTTTTATGAATCAATAAAGATGAAGATTTTATTGAAGCTGGATCCCTTTTTCCTTCATTTTCTCATGTATCTTCACGTTTGATCAAGCGGAATATCCGTGCTTCTACAAACCGGTGAGCTGGTTAGCGTTCTTATATTTGGACAGAGACCCATTTAGTTTACTTTGCTGGAAAGGCTTAGGGGAGTTCTGGAAAAGATTTGATGTTTGTTTTTTGAGACGGCGTTGTTTAATCTCGCTTTTTCTTAGGCATTTTTTGTGCTATACGGATAGGAGAATTAGTGTCTCCCAGTAAGGTCAGTGCTGAGGGGTTATTGGCGGAAGATGTGGAGTTATGGTCGGGGGCATTGCTTTTTGGATTCGGCGTTCAAAAACGGATCAGGTAGGCAGAGGAAGGCGTGTGGCTTTGGGTACTGTTGAAGGGTCAGCAATGTGTCCCAAAAAAATTTTCTTAGCATATTGGAGTTTTTGGTCTGGTAGGCCCGTTGTTGTGTCATGAAGGCGGGTTATTTTTATCCCGTTTGAAGTTTATTGCAATTCTCAACAGGGCTTTGTTGGAGTTGGGCCTCCCTAGTACGGATCCCATTCTTTCAGGATTGGGGCCGCTTCGGAGGCTTACAATCGTGGTTTGGGTGGCGAGGCAATTAAGCGTATTGGCCGGTGGTCGTTGGGCCGCTAGCTAACATATGTTCATAGTAAAGAGTCAGTTGTAATAAAAGGGGGGTAATTAACTGTTTTTTGTTGTTATATATTGCAGGCCGGGTCCCGTATCTTGCATGGATTTTCGGATACTCGTTTGTGTATTGGGGGGCGCTGCGGGCCGACATGAGGCCGGACGGCAGTCAAGTCGGTTGGAGCAGGGACACAGTTGTCATTAAGTGGTTGGGTTTTGCGGGGTATGGTATGGAGAAGGTTTTTCTCCTATTTTTACCGGGCCTCATGGTTGGCTAGAACTCCTGATATTTTGGTGGTACATTTGGCGGGGGAATGATTTAGGCGCCAAGCCAGTGAGGATCTGGAGGACCAAAGCAGGAGAAATAACTTTAAAATAAGAGGTATTCCTGAGTCGGTCTTCCAGGCACATCTTTCAGATTACAATACAAATTTATTTAAAAAATTATTGACAAAATTGACAAAATTAGAAGTAAATATTGATCGTATACACCGCCTCCCACATCCAAAAGGGGTCCCAGAGGAAAATCTAGGGAGTGGGACACTATCCTCAGAGTCCATTTTTTGGAAACCAAGGAGAAGGTTCTAAAATCTCTGAGAGAGAGAGTGACCTTCATAGCCATATAAAGAATTCATGATTTTCAAAGACTTCTCCAAAGAGACAATGGACGCAAGAAGGTCCTTCAGAGATTTGACCTCTAAAGTTAGAGAGCTCAGAGTGTGATATAGATGGGGTTTCTCCATGAAATGCCATGCACAATAGTGAATGTAGAAAACAAAAAACAAGAAACAAATATCCTAAAATAAAACAAAATAAAAAATATATTGCAAAACATGCATGAAGTTGTAATAATAATAATAAGGGTATTTGGTAAACATAATTTTGATCAAAAGAATGTACAAGCCATCCCGCCACGTCAAGGCAACCCTTTGTGGGACAGTCCTACTCTAATATTAAAATCCTTTCCACTTGTCAAGTGACGCAAATGTGAACAAGGCAGAGGGACTGAACCCACCAGTTGAAGCATAGGCCAGACAGGATGGATTTTTCAGCTCAAAAGCAGGGCGGTCACACCCTTATATGCACAAGATGCACTAAGAACTAAATGAAAAACTGGGTCTGAACTGAAAAAGTAAGTTGATGTGTATGCAAAATGTAAATGCATATCAAACACATGACCATTAAACAGAGAAAACAAAAAACAAGAAACAAATATCCTAAAATAAAACAAAATAAAAAATATATTGCAAAACATGCATGAAGTTGTAATAATAATAATAAGGGTATTTGGTAAACATAATTTTGATCAAAAGAATGTACAAGCCATCCCGCCACGTCAAGGCAACCCTTTGTGGGACAGTCCTACTCTAATATTAAAATCCTTTCCACTTGTCAAGTGACGCAAATGTGAACAAGGCAGAGGGACTGAACCCACCAGTTGAAGCATAGGCCAGACAGGATGGATTTTTCAGCTCAAAAGCAGGGCGGTCACACCCTTATATGCACAAGATGCACTAAGAACTAAATGAAAAACTGGGTCTGAACTGAAAAAGTAAGTTGATGTGTATGCAAAATGTAAATGCATATCAAACACATGACTGTTATGTTACGGTAGCTGAGGAGTGCAGGCAAAAAAGGAAATACACCAGAGCAGTTGGAATCTATGAGATTGCAGTACCCTGACTAACCACCGCAACTAGCGGCAGCCGTGGAGCGTTCCTACGTTGGTCCTAGACGCCTCGTCACAGCCTGAGAAACTAACTACACCTAAAGATAGAAATAGGAAAGCTATCTGCCCCGTAGCAGAACCCCAAAGATAATAGTAAGCCCCCAAACATGTAATGGCGGTTAGACAAGAGGAAATACTGACACAGAAAGAAAATAGTATGAGCAAACGCTGGGGCCCAAACTATCTAAATAGAAAAGGACAGGAAGGGTACTTACTGCAATCCCAGAAAACCCTGAAAAACACCAACACTACTAATTTCAAAATCACCTGAGATCACACGACCTCTACCACCTAAATTAGTTCTCTGGTGTAACAAAAACAGCAGCCACTGAAAAAACTGGAAAAAGCAAAAGTACAAAACACAGTGGCTGGACTAAACTGAGAGGGCAAAAGCCCCCGGAGGGGACCCAGAAGGCCCCCACAGAAGTGCAGGACCAAATGCAAAAATATAGCAAAAACACAAAATAAGAAATTGTCTTATCTGATAGCAGGAGATGCAGACACGACACAGCAGGCTACAAGGGAAACTGGAAAGAAAGATTCAGACCAGAACAATTGATCACCGGCAACCCTGATGGGAAAATGATTCCCCTAAATAAGACCAATCAGTAACACCTGACTCCCAGTCCTCACAATCCTCACTAGTACCGCTTGTAACCACCAAGGGAGCCTCTGCTCAGAACTCATCTCAAACCCATTCACAACAGTACCCCCCCCTTGAGGAGGGGTCACCGAACCCTCATTTGAGCAACCAGGTCGGTCAGGATGAGTTCTATGATACGCACGGATAAGTCTCCTAGCATGGATGTCCGAAGCAAACACCCAAGAATTATCTTCCTGACCATAACCTCTCCATTTAACCAAATACTGGAGTCTTCGTCTAGAAAAACGAGAATCCAATATTTTCTCAACCACATACTCCAGATTGCCCTCAACCAAAACAGGGTCAGGAGGCACAGCAGCAGGAACCACTGGCTCAACAAACCTCTTCAACAAGGACTTGTGGAACACGTTATGGATCTTAAATGTCCCTGGAAGAAGCAAACGAAAAGAAACAGGATTAATAATCTCCATGATCTTATAAAGTCCAATGAACCTAGGCTTAAATTTAGGAGATGCTACTCTCATAGGAATATTCTTTGAGGACAACCAGACCAAGTCCCCCACTTTAAACCGAGGACCATCAGTCCTATGCCGGTTAGCAAACCGCTGGGCCTTCTCCTGAGAGAGGGACAACCTCTCCACTACCTGGTCCCAAATCTGCTGCATACGCTCAACAACAGAGTCAACACCTGGACAGACAGAAGCCTCCGTCTGTCCTGAAGAAAATCGAGGGTGAAACCCAGAATTACAGAAAAATGGAGACATCAAAGTGGCAGAGCTAGCCCTATTATTAAGAGCAAACTCAGCCAAAGGCAAAAAAGAGACCCAGTCATCCTGATCAGCAGACACAAAGCATCTTAGATAAGTCTCCAATGTCTGGTTTGTTCTCTCAGTTTGACCATTGGTCTGAGGATGAAATGCCGAGGAGAAAGACAATTGAACACCCAGTTTAGAACAAAAAGTCCTCCAAAATCTGGAAACAAACTGGACTCCTCTGTCAGACACAATGTTCTCAGGAATGCCGTGTAAACGAACCACGTGCTGAAGGAACAACGGCACCAATTCAGAGGAGGAAGGCAACTTAGGTAATGGCACAAGATGTATCATTTTGGAAAACCTATCACAAATTACCCAGATGGTGGTCATTCTCTGAGAAACAGGAAGATCGGAAATGAAATCCATAGAGATATGGGTCCATGGTCTCTTGGGCACAGGCAATGGCATCAACAAACCACTAGAGCGAGAGCAAGGCTTGGAGCGAGAGCAAGTCCCGCAGGACTGCACGAATTCCCTGATATCGCGAGACAAGGTAGGCCACCAAAAGGACCGACTAACCAAGTCTCTGGTACCAAAAATTCCGGGATGCCCAGCCAATGCGGAACAATGAATCTCAGACATCACACTCTTTTTCCATTGGTCCGGGACAAACAATTTTCCAACAGGGCAGCGCTCGGGCCTATCCTCCTGACACCCCTCCAGAGCAAGTCTCAAATTGGGCGAGATGGCGGAAAGAACTACACCCTCCTTCAAAATAACAGAGGGATCAGATAGCTCAGGAGAGTCCGCAAGTAAACTCCTCGAGAGGGCATCCGCCTTAATATTCTTAGTGCCAGGAAGAAAGGAAACCATAAAATTAAAACGTGTGAAAAACAAGGCCCACCTGGCCTGTCTAGGATTGAGTCGCTTGGCAGATTCCAGATAGACCAGATTCTTATGGTCCGTAAGGACCACCACCTGATGTTTGGCTCCCTCCAGCCAATGTCTCCACTCTTCAAAAGCCCACTTCATGGCCAATAACTCCCGATTACCCACGTCATAATTACGTTCAGTAGGAGAAAATTTTCGAGAGAAAAAGGCACAAGGGTTACTTTTAGAGGTCTCTGGATCTTTTTGGGACAAAACGGCACCTGCCCCAATTTCAGAGGCATCAACCTCCACCTGAAATGGCAGAGAAACATCAGGCTGCCGTAGAACAGGAGCAGAAGTGAATCTCTGCTTAAGTTCCTGAAACGCAGAGACTGCCTCAGGAGGCCAGTTCACCACATCAGAACCCTTTCTGGTCAAATCAGTTAATGGTTTAACAATAACAGAGAAATTACCAAGAAATTTACGATAAAAATTGGCAAAACCCAAAAATCTCTGAAGAGCCTTTAATGAAGTAGGTTGGACCCAATCACAGATGGCCTGAACCTTGACCGGGTCCATTTCAATAACAGATGGGGACAAAATGAATCCCAGAAATGAGATCTTCTGTACGCCAAAAAGACACTTTGATCCCTTCACATACAGAGCATTCTCTCTCAAAATCTGGAATACAGTTCGAACATGTTTCACATGAGAGTCCCAGTCATTAGAAAAATCAAGATATCATCCAAATAAACAATCAGAAACTTGTCCACAAAATCCCTGAAAATGTCATTCATGAAGGACTGGAAGACGGAAGGAGCATTAGTGAGCCCAAAGGGCATCACAAGGTACTCAAAATGCCCTTCAGGGGTGTTAAATGCCGTCTTCCATTCATCCCCGTGCTTAATGCGAATAAGGTTATACGCCCCCTGAGGTCAAGCTTGGTAAACCAAGTAGCGTTTTTCACCCTGGAAAACAGGTCAGAAATCAAGGGTAACGGGTATTGATATTTCACAGTAATATTGTTCAAGAGACGATAATCAATACACGGCCTTAATGAACCATCTTTTTTGGCCACAAAGAAAAAACCGGCACCTAAGGGTGAAGAGGATGGTCTGATATGACCCTTCTCCAATGATTCCTTGATATAAGACAGCATAGCGTCATGTTCAGGTACAGACAAGTTAAAAAGGCGACCCTTAGGGAATTTACTACCTGGCACTAATTCAATAGCGCAGTCATAGCTCCTATGGGGAGGTAAGGATGCAGATTTACTTTCGCTAAACACATCAGAAAAATCAAACAAAAAGTCAGGAACATCCTCAGCCTGGGGGGGCATAAAAAACAGGAGTGTTGGCACTAACACATTGGCAGCCCCAACTGGTTACAGACACAGATTTCCAATCCAAAACAGGATTATGAGACTGTAACCAAGGGAAACCCAGCACTATAATGTCATGCAGATTATATAGAACCAAAAATTTGCAGCACTCCTGGTGATCAGGTTCAACCCTCATTATCACCTGAGTAGAAAACTGGGGTTTATTCTCAGCCAAAGGGGTAGAATCGATCCCCAGTAAAGGAATAGACTTCTGTAGGGGTATCAAGGAAAACCCACAACGTTTAGCAAAATCATAATCCATCAGGTTAATAGCTGCTCCAGAATCAACGAAAGCCTGAGCAGAAAATGAGGACAGAGAGCATATCAGAGTGACAGTTAATAAAAACTTAGTCTGAACTTAGTCTGAACACTACCCAAGACAACTGAGCGTGCAAAATGTCTTCCCCGCTTAGGGCAGACTGAAATAGCATGAGAGGCATCACCACAGTAGAAACATAACCCATTGCGCTTTCGAAACTCATGACGCTGTGCCCCAGACACCACTCCATCACACTGCATGGGCTCAGCAGCTGGCTCACAAGGCAACACCACTCCACGCATACTTCTCCGCTCACGCAAACGTCTGTCAATTTGAATCGCCAATGACATAGAATCATTGAGACCAGAGGGGACAGGGAATCCCACCATAACATCCTTTACATTATCCGACAGACCCTTCCGGAAAAGGGCCGCCAAAGCGTCGTCATTCCATTTGGTCAGGACTGCCCACCTACGGAATCTCATTTTGATCAAAATTATGTTTACCAAATACCCTTATTATTATTATTACAACTTCATGCATGTTTTGCAATATATTTTTTAATTTGTTTTATTTTAGGATATTTGTTTCTTGTTTTTTGTTTTCTCTGTTTAATGGTCATGTGTTTGATATGCATTTACATTTTGCATACACATCAACTTACTTTTTCAGTTCAGACCCAGTTTTTCATTTACAATAGTGAATGTATACGCACCTAACAAGGGACACATTTGATTCTTTAACAAGCTAATCAAAAAAATAGACAAAGTCAAAACAGGCAATCTCATGTTAGTAGGCGACTTTATGCCAGAGCAACGTCTTAACCATCATCGATCAGTTAACGAAATGTGTAGTTTCTGTCTCTGTGAAGGATTTAACTACCCAGACTCCACAGCGGTGGAGCATGGAGAGGTAAGTATTGCAAGTGCTGTGGCCTTTAGCAAGCTGGGATGGCCGACTAGTGGGCGACAGCCCTGACACAGGGCCCCTCATAGTATGCCGGTGCGTCTGACAGCGAGAGGGTTCATCCCACCATCAGAGACAGTTTGTGGTACTACGAGGGACCCTGTGCCAGGGCCTTTGCCCCGAGTGCGACCCGACACCTGCTCCGGGCACTGGCACTTGTCAGAGTGCCGCACTTGGTGACCCCGTCCCTGGGGGGGACAGCCCTCAAAGGGAGGTGGCATAAATGGCATCTGTTGAGTCGTAGGCTGGACGTTGACCTGGTACAAATGGAGGAATTGGAGAAGTCAGAGGAAGACGAGGACAAAACGAGCCATTTTGCTGACAACCTATGTGTCATGAGGGAAGGTGGGACAAAATCCTTTGAAACCCATGCATGGTTCATTTTAATAAAGGTTCTATCATCAACATTTTCTGTCGACAGACGGGTCCTTCTTTCTGTCAATATTGATCCAGCAGCACTGAAGACTCTTTCTGATAGCACACTACCAGCAGGGCAAGCGAGCTCCTGTAAAGCATATTGTGCCAATGCAGGCCAGGTGTCCAGTTTACACGCCCAGTAGTCAAAGGGGAATAACGGATGTGGGAGAACATCGATAGGGGAGGAGAAGTAATTTGCAACCATAGTTGACAACTGCTGTCTCCTGTCTGTTGCTATAGATTGCTGATTACCAGTCGTGTGAGGTGTCTGTGAGAAATCAGTCCACAACCTGGTCATGAAACCCCTGTCTCCAATGCCACTTCGGCTGTGTGGACCACGAACACCTCTTCTATTTGGACCATGATGGCTCGTGATAGAACCTGCAACGCTGCTGTTAGATGGGAATGCCTCTAACAAATGGTTTACCAGAGTGGCTTGTTTGTTGGCCAATATTAGGTCGATGTTCTCCTGTGGCATGATGTTCTGTAATTTGCCTTTATAGCGTGAATTGAGGATGCTGGCCAACCAGTAGTCGTCATCCTTCATCATTTTGACAATGCGGGGGTCCCTTTTTAGGATCCGCAAGGCATAATCAGACATGTGGGCCAATGTTCCTGGTGTCAGTGACGCACTGCCAGCGGTAGGTGTAGGAGCACTTTCTGCCAAATCAACATCCCTCCAGTCACGCACAAATCCCTGGACCTGAACTTGGCAAGCCAACATTTTGTCTTGGCCCCTCAGAAGCATCCTCCTCCCCTACGTAATCATTCCCCCTCCTCCTCCTCTTCCTCTTCTGCCTCCATCTCGTCCTGGACAGTTCCCTGAGCAGACAATGGCTGAATGTCATCAAGACTTCCCTCTTCCTCGTCGTCATCCTCCACTGCACACGTCTGATACTTAATGTGCGTCAAAGTTTGCATGAGCAGACGCATAAGTGGGATGCTCATGCTTATGATGGCGTCGTCTGCGCTTACCAGCCGTGTGCATTCCTCAAAACAATGAAGGACTTTACAGAGATCTTTCAGCTTTGACCACTGCACACCCGACAACTCCATGTCTGCCCTCAAACTACATGCCCGCGTATCCTCCCATAAATGCATTACAGCCTGCCTCTGTTCGCACAGCCTCTGAACCATGTACATGGTGGAGTTCCACCTTGTGGCAACATCTATGATTAGGCGCGGCGGTGCTTGGGGAGGTTGAGCGCTTGCTGCAGCTTCTGTATGCGACTGGAGTCTACGGACGAGCGACGGATGTGCGAGCACAGTCTTCGCACTTTATGGAGCAGGGCTGTTAACTCCAGATAATTATTTAAAAATCACTGCACCACCAGGTTCAAGGTGTGAGCCAGGCAAGGTATGTGTAGGAGTTTTGCCAGGGATATGGCCGCCACAAAATTACGGCAGTTATCACTGACTACCTTGCCTGGCTCAAGATGTATACTGCCCAGCCATGTCTCTGTTTCTCGATGCAAGTATTGGGACAGTACATCAGCGGTGTGTCTCTTGTCGCCCAAACACATCATTTGTAAAACAGCCTTCTGACGCTTACCACTAGCTGTTCGATAGTGGGACAACCTCGTGTGCAACACTGCCAGTTGCAGATGGAGTGCTCGTGCGTCTGCGCTCTGCTGACAAGCTTTAGCTTCAGGAAGAGGAGGAGGGGGGGGCGGATGCCTACAGCCAACTGTTGCCTATAACATGGGCTAGGCAGCACTGTTCCACCACCACTATCCGCTGTGGACCCTGCATCCACCACATTAACCCAGTGCGCAGTTATGGACACGTAATCGCCCTGTCCATGCCTACTGGCCCATGCATCTGTTGTGAGGTGCACCTTTCCACTGACTGATTGTTGCAGTGCATGGACAATGCGGTCTTTCACATGCTGGTGGAGGGCAGTGATGGCTTTTCTCACAAAAAAAGTGTCGACTGGGTATGTCATAGCATGGGACAGCGTAGGTCATGAGTTCTCGGAACGATGCGCTTTCAACCAAACGGAAGGGCATCATCTCTAATGAGATCAGCTTTGCAATGCAGGCGTTCAAACCCTGTGTACGCGGATGAGAGGCTGAGTACTTTCTTTTCCTACTCAGAGTGTCTGGTAGGGTGAGCTGGACTTGAGAGCTGCATCTGGTGGAAAAATCGGTAGACACGAGGGACTGAGAGTGTATTGTTGATGGTGATGGGGTGGTGGTGGTGGTGATGGCCTAGATGCAGTTTTTCGTGGCATAAACATTGTGATTCCCTGACTGCTTTGGCCTTGCGACGACACCTCAACATTTTTTGCTGGTGGTGTGCCAACCGGTGGGCTTACAGTGGGGGAAGCAATGGAGCGTTGCTGGCTAACTTCAGTCGGAGCCGTTGCACATGTGCTATCTGAGTTTTTGTACTCCATCCACGCTTGCATGTGCATGTTCGCTAAATGTCTAAGCATGCAACTGGTGCTCGAATTTTTTAGATTTTTCCCTCAGCTAAAGGTTCTTAGGCACTTTTTACAGACAACCTTAGCCTCATCGTTAGGATTTTGTTCAAAAAAGTGCCACACTGCACTCTTACTACTATGGTATACATTTTCAGGCCTTGCACGCTCTGGTAATTTGACCGTCTGGCCAACCGTTCCTGCAACTCCTTTTTTTAACACTTTTTTGGACTCGTACAGGCCTGCCAGATAAACCCCAATGCGGTCTTGATACCTGCTGCGGATCCTTCTCCTCTTCTGAGCTAGTGCCAGTGGCACCCTCTTCCACCACTACATACCAATCCGGGTCAACAATTGGGTCATCCATCACCTCCTCTTCAATTTCATCTGCACCGTCCTCTCTGTCACCGTCTAAGGTGGTACAGTATGCGGGAAGGAGCACATGAGTTTCAGCAGGGTCACATTGTGGCACAGTAGACTTCAAGGGCAATTTAGTTCTATGCTTCAATGGGGCAGAACAATCATCTAGCAGTGGCTCTGCATCAGTGCACTCAATGTCAGATTCATCTTGGACTGGGGAATGAGGGATTTGACTTAATAACCCAGGCATGGTATGTGAAAACAGCTTCATGGAGTAATCTGAAGTGTGGGTTGACGCATCCTTCACTTGTACCGGAGGTAAAGGACCCAAGGAAAGTGGTTGGTCCGGACCAGAAGGCTGCACTGACGAGTCAGTGGTTGCAGTTTTTGAAATATCAGAAGAGGAGGCGAAAGAGCTTGAGGCTGCTTCAGTAATGTAAGCCAAACCCTGTTCCTGATGCTCTGGCTTTAAAAGCGGTTTACCTACTCCCAGAAAAGGGAGCCTTCCAGGCCTTCTGGAGCCAGATGATGACGCAGGCTCAACACCTCCTGCCTTAGGTGCTATTGTGCTTTTGCCACTAGCAGCAGATACAGCACCACCACCATCATCAGTAGCAGGTGGCCCACCACCCTCACGTGCTCGACCTCTTTCATAATACTTCCTCATGTTTGTGTAAATGTAGCCTAAATCACAGAAGATATATGGTACTGTATAAGAAGCGTATAGCTGAATACGGTGAAGGTGACAAATTTTAATCTCCATATATATTTGAGGAGTAACAGGCACAGACTGTCACAGGCTCACTATGGATTACAGTAGAATTGACTAATCAGATGTGATGCTCCACCCAAGCAATTTGTACACTGTCAGTGGCAGGCAGCTGTGCTACTCCACCAAATTAATTGTCCCCTTATCACAGTCAGACAGCCTGCTAATCAGATGTGATGCTCCACTCAAGCAATTTGTACACTGCCACTGGCAGGCAGCTCAGTTACTCCACCAAATTAATTGCCTCCTTTTTCACAGTCAGGCAGGCAGCCTACTATTCAGATCAGATGGTCCACACAAGCAATTTGTACACTGTCACTGGCAGGCAGCTCAGCTACTCCACCAAATTAATTACCCCCTTATAACAGTCAGACAGCCTACTAATCAGATGTGATGCTCCATTCAAGCAATTTGAACACTGTCACTGGCAGGCAGCTGTGCTACTCCAGCAAATTAATTGCCTCCTTATCACAGTCAGGCAGGCAGCCTACTAATCAGATGTTATTCTCCACCCAAGCAATTTGTACACTGTCAGTGGCAGGCAGCTGTGCTACTCCACCAAATTAATTGCCTCCTTATCACAGTCAGGCAGGCAGCCTACTAATCAGATCAGATGGTCCACTCAAGCAATTTGTACACTGTCACTGGCAGGCAGCTCAGCTACTCCACCAAATTAATTGCCCCTTTATCACAGTCAGGCAGCCTACTAATCAGATGTGATGCTCCACCCAAGCAATTTGTACACTGTCACTGGCAGGCAGCTGTGCTACTCCATCAAATTAATTGCCCCCTTATCACAGTCAGACAGCCTACTAATCAGATGTGATGCTCCACTCAAGCAATTTGTACACTGCCTCTGGCAGGCAGCTGTGCTACTCCACCAAATTAATTGCCTCCTTTTAACAGTCAGGCAGGCAGCCTACTAATCAGAACAGATGGTCCACACAAGCAATTTGTACATTGTCGCTGGCAGGCAGCTCAGCTACTTCACCAAATTAATTGCCCTTTTATCACAGTCAGGCAGCCTACTAATCAGATGTGATGCTCCACTCAAGTAATTTGTACACTGTCACTGGCAGGTAGCTGTGCTACTCCACCAAATTAATTGCCTCCTTATCACAGTCATGCAGGCAGCCTTCTAATTAGATCAGATTGTCCACACAAGCAATTTGTACACTGTCACTGGCAGGCAGCTCAGCTACTCGACCAAATTAATTGCCCTTAATCACAGTCAGGCAGCATACTAATCAGATGTGATGCTCCACCCAAGCAATTTGTACACTGTTAGTGGCAGGCAGCTGTGCTACTCCACCAAATTAATTGCCCCCTTATCACAGTCAGGCAGCCTACTAATCCGATGTGATGCTACACCCAAGCAATTTGTACACTGTCAGTGGCAGACAGCTGTGCTACTCCACCAAATTAATTGCCTCCTTATCACAGTCAGGCAGGCAGCCTACTAATCAGATCAGATGGTCCACACAAGCTATTTGTACACTGTCACTGGCAGACAGCTCAGGTACTTCACCAAATTAATTGCCCCTTTAACACAGTCAGGAGCCTACTAATTAGATGTAATGCTCCACCCAAGCAATTTGTACACTGTCACTGGCAGGCAGCTGTGCTACTCCACCAAATTAATTGCCCCCTTACCACAGTCAGACAGCCTACTAATCAGATGTGATGCTCCTCTCAAGCAATTTGTACACTGTCACTGGCAGGCAGCTGTGCTACTCCACCAAATAATTGCCTCCTTATCACAGTCAGGCAGGCAGCCTACTAATCAGATCAGATGGTCCACACAAGCAATTTGTACACTGTCACTAGCAGGCAGCTCAGCTACTCCACCAAATTAATTGCCCTTTATCACAGTCAGGCAGCCTACTAATGAGATGTGATGCTCCACCCAAGCAATTTCTACACTGTGATTGGCAGACGGCTGTGCTACTCCACCAAATTAATTGCCCCCTTATCACAGTCAGGCAGCCTATTAATCAGATGTGATGCTCCACTCAAGCAATTTGTACACTGTCACTGGCATGCAGCTCAGCTACTCCACCAAATTAATTGCCCCATTATCACAAGCAGGCAGCCTGTAATCAGATCTGATGGTCCACACAGTGAATTTTTACAGTGTCATTGTCAGGCAGGCAGCCTAAAAACCAGTGTTGCTGCACACACTAAAATCTTCCCCTCTCGCTGCAGAGTCACTGTACAGCTAATCGCTATCAGGACAAAGTTATTTTTTTCTTTATGCCCTGCCTAACACTCTCCCTGCTTAGACGCATCGCCCCAACCTTCCCCTACACTGAGTTTGACAGTTGTAAAATGGCAGTCGGCGCTGAGGGATTTTATATGCACTGTGACGTCACTGAAAGCCAGCCAATCGCTGCAATGCCCTTCTCTAAGATGGTGCTGGCCGGCTGCTATGTCATCACATTGCCCACAGCCTGCGTCCTTGCTCATTGGCCGAGAAAAGGCGCTTAAAGTGTAGGGGAAACCGACTCCAGCAAAATGGTCGCCGAACACGTGACTGAACTCACTCCACGGTCGGGTTTTGCTTCATAAAACACGACTTTGGCGAAAATCGTGATTTTTGAAAATGAACGACTTGTTTCGCTCAACTCTAGCCGGAACATGACTGAATACATTCACCCTGGTGTTCAAGTGATGGTGGATGGTGAGGATGAGGAGAAGGAGGAGGAGGACACCAACTAGCCAAAATCAGGAAGCGCATATCCATGTTTGGTTGTGAAGTGGTGCATGGGAATACACCTCCCAACAAGCCACTACATGGTAATTTAGGCTTCACTGTCACCATTTGGTGGTGTCGAGAAGTCAGGCCCAATCCATCCCTTGTTCATTTTTATAAGAGTCATCCTGTCTGCATTTTCCACAGAAAGGCGAATGCGCTATCTGTGATAATGCCATGAGCAGTACTAAAAACCTGCTCGGACAAAACGCTGGAGGCAGGGCAGCCAGGAAATCCAAGGTACATACAAACGAAAAATTGCGATCATAAATTCCAAGGAGAGTTTGACAATGGTACAAAAATATATATTTTATTACAATTATCAGGATACAAGGTAAAAGGAAGGGACAGGGGCAGATGCCAAACAATGCACAAGAAAATGAGGGGCAACAAAGTGGAATGGGGAGCTTAAGGTGTAACAAAGTAATGTACATATATGTATGACAGAATTGATGAAATCAATGTGTCAATACAGACAAGTGTTTGTCAATGATATAGTACAATATGTCATGACATATCGTTGAAATAACATTTATATGAATAGTCAGACATATTATGACACACAAAGAGTTCACTATAGTTAGCCTGTATATAATGACACATACAAATGCTCCCACAGGGTCCAATGTTATATCATAGTGATATCAAGGCAGAATGTAATGAGCAGAAGATATACCTGCAATAGCCTGGAATAAGGACCTCCACAGCGTGCCCTCCTGACATATTGTACTATATCATTGACAAACACTTGTCTGTATTGACACATTGATTTCATCAATTCTGTCATACATATATGTACATTACTTTGTTACACCTTAAGCTCCCCATTCCACTTTGTTGCCCCTCATTTTCTTGTGCATTGTTTGGCATCTGCCCCTGTCCCTTCATTTTACCTTGTATCCTGATAATTGTAATAAAATATATATTTTTGTACCATTGTCAAACTCTCCTTGGAATTTATGATCGCAATTTTTCGTTTGTATGTTTCTATTTTGGCGATTTTTTTCCTTAAACATGTCCCCTACTTTGCCCATATTATCCAATATTTGACACATATTTTATTGGCTGTTATCTGTATTGGGTTTTTTCCATGAAGTATTTAAGGAACTCCAAGGTGTAGAGAGCCAGCTCATGCCACGTGTCCAGCTTGGATACCCAATAATTAAAGGGCACAGAGGAATCACCGAGGACGTTAGTGCAGTCAGCAAGGTACTCCCTCAGCATCTTCGACAACATTGCATTCCTTGTCAGATTACCCCATGCCTCAGTGCATGGTCGATGGGAGGGTTTTATAAACTGTCCTAGAACTTTGCCAGTGTTCCCTTGACTCTGCTGGAGAGGACTTGTGTCTGTCTCACCTGTCCTGCTTGGTTGGCCAACGAACTGTTATCTCTGTCGCCAGCGTTTTGAGATGGGAATTTTTTTAATAATTCTGCAACAATGGCACTATGGTTCTGCACCACTTTGGTATAGCTGCTGGGGTGAACCCTGGCGGATCGAGGCATCCTCACTGTAGGTGGTATATGAGGTGCTGTGTTGATGGTCCAGAGGCCCCTCATAAAAGGGGGGTACTGTCACGATCCACATTTGGATCTGTGGCAGATCTTTCTCTGCATGTTGAAACATTTTTCCTGTCTGGCCAGCGGGGGTTAATCTCATTCTTTGCCCCTGGTGGCCGTTGGTGTAATTACATGCCTGATGACTTGTCAGAGGGAGGTGACGACCACTCCCACTTCCTTTAAAAGGTCTCATGAGTTGTCAGCTGGTGTTTGTAATAATGCTTCCTCTGGAAATCAACCAAGCTGGAGCCAGGAGCTGCTGAGAGCAGTTGTACTTCAGTTGCTTCCCTTATCTGGGGACTTACTATGCTGTGCAGAGCTTAACAGCAGAGAAAGCTAAGTGTTATTGTTTTGTTGATTTAACCCCTAAGTGTTTGTATTTCCTTTTGGTTGTTTGGGTGTTATTCACATTATTCCCTGTCTCACCTCCAGGGAAGGGGTTGGTGGGTTTAGCTCAGGGCTAAACAGGAGACAGGGACAGGTCGGCGACTTGGGCCACGCTACCATTAAGCGTACCCCCAAGTTAAGGAAAGAAAGGTCCTCTCTTAGCCTTAGGGGCAGTTCAGGGGTCCAGGTTCCTCGTCCCCTGTATTTCTTCAACTGCCCCGTGACATTATTACCTACCAATACAGTTTTTTTTCATCTTTCCCTTTCTTGTGAGCCATGGCCCAAATGCAGGCCTTTGTCCAGCTGCTTCAGACCCACACAGATGAGTTTAAGGTGCTGAGGAGTGAGTTGGTGCAGCAGTTACAGCAGTTTGGTGGGGTTCTGGGCCTCAGCTCAGATGCAGGTTCAACCAGAACCTAAGATATCTCTCCCTGACAGGTTTACTGGAGGGATAGATAAATTTCTGGCCTTTCAGGAGGCCTGTAAATTGTATTTCAGGCTTTGCCCCATTCATCAGGGAGTGAGGAACAGCGTGTGGGGATTATTGTCTCCCTTCTTAGGGGTGATCCCCAATCCTGGGCCTTCTCCCTGACGGACGATTCACCATCTTTAGGTCGGTGGACGGGTTTTTCGCGGCTCTGGCGCTGGTGTATGAAGATCCTGATGGCGTCTCTCTGGCTGATTCCCGACTCCGTAAGATCAAGGGGGGGACCGGCCGGATGAGGAGTACTGTTAAGAGTACAGGAGATGGGCCACTGATACACAGTGGAATGACCCTGCCCTTAGGAGTCATTTTGTGCAGGGTCTGTCCCCAATGTTGCAGGATACTCTGGTGCAGTACTCCGCCCCCAGGTCATTGGAGGCCGCCATGTCCCTTGCCATCCGGGTGGATAGACGCCTCAGGAGAGGCATACACCAAAACTGCCCACTGTTCTACTGATGTGGGAGGAGGACACAGTTGAGCAGTCGGACGGACGAACCTATGCAGGTGGGAGCAGTTGGTTCCCAAACGGGGTTGTCTGCAGTTCAACGTGGTGTAGGGGCATGTTTTTTTTTGTGGGCAGACTGGTCATTTCATTGGGGTCTGCCCAGCTCGCGCCAAAACACCTGTGCCATCTAAGAAGCCGCATCCCCCTGGTCATGTGGAGGGAGGCGACCAGGGAGTGTATATTTCCTCCACTTTTTCCCCTCAGTGTACCCTGACTGCGAGAGTTGTGATTGGCGGGGTATCTAAGGGAATACCGGTGCTTGTGGACAGTGGAGCAGGAGTCAATTTGGTGGATGCTCACTTTGTACGGATTAATGGCCTGATGTGTAGGACACTAGCTAAACTATTAGGCGTCCAGACCATTGACTCTGTCCCACTCAGCCAGGGGAGTGTGACCCAGGTAGTTCTTGATATACGCCTGCGTATAGGGACTCGTCATGAGGAATCCCTGTCATGCTATGTCTTAGGCCTCCCTAGGCTGACAAAACACAACCCGGTTATAGATTGGCATTCCAGGGAGGTAGTCAGCTGGAGTCAGTCGTGCGAGGGCTGCTGCCTGGGGGCTACTGTCTCTGCCATCTTTCTGCAACCTTCCCTTTCTTCTCCAGTGGGGGCAGCAAAGGTGCTGCCAAGGAGTAGGGGCAAGTCCCAACCCTCACCACTAGGCAACCCCGTGAGTCGGCATGCTCTTGGGAGGAGGGATCAGGAGAGGGTGGTGGTTTCCTCTGAGAAATGTGTGAGTGTGGTGACACAGAGGGATGCCTCTGTTGTCAGTCCCTCAAAGAGTTCACCATCTTCTAGCTAACGCGTGTGTGACAATGAACGTTCAGGTCCGGACCTGTGTGTGAACGAGTATGTATGGGTGTTGACCAAAAACATCCGGTGAAAGTGTGCTGCTGGAGTCTGGAGTTGTCGGATGATTGGGCCATATCTGGTGTCGACCATTCTCAGCCCTGGGACTTACCAGCTGGAGTTACCCCCAGTTATGCCCATACATAACTCATTCCCCAGGTCGGCACTCTGGAGATTTGTGGTACCTTCGTAGCATACGTTATGTCCACCTACATCTGTCCGCATTTGCCATAAACCTGAGAGACAGGTGACTACTGGGGTGAACCCTGGTGGATCGAGGCATCCTCACTGTAGGTGGTATATGAGGTGCGGTGTTGATGGTCCAGAGGCCCCTCATTAAAGGGTGGGTACTGTCACAATCCACATTTGGATCTGTGGCAGGTCTCTCTCTGCATGTTGAAACTTTTTTCCTGTCTGGCCAGCGGGGGTTAATCTCAGTCTTTGCCCCCGGTGGCCGCTGGTGTAATTGCATGCCTGATGACTTGTCAGAGGGAGGTGGTGACCACTCCCACTTCCTTTAAAAGATCTCCTGAGTTGTCAGCTGGTGTTGGTAATATTGCTTCCTCTGGAAACCAACCAAGCTGGAGCCAGGAGCTGCTGAGAGCAGTTGTACTTCAGTTGCTTCCCTTATCTGGGGACTTACTCTGCTGTGCGGAGCTTAACAGCAGAGAAAGCTAAGTGTTATTGTTTTTTGATTTAACCCCTAAGTGTTTGTCTTTCCTTTTGGTTGTTTGGGTGTTATTCACATTATTCCCTGTCTCACCTCCTGGGGGGTTGGTGGGTCTAGCTCAGGGCTAAACAGGAGACAGGGACAGGTCGGTACTCGGGCCTCGCTACCTTTAAGCATACCCCCAAGTTAAGGAAAGACAGGTCCTCCCTTAGCTTTAGGGGCAGTTCAGGGGCCCAGGTTCCTCATCCCCTGTATTTCTTCAACTGCCCGTGACAGTCTGCCTCTGGAATAAGAGATTTAAAGTTATCCTTGTACTTTGGGTCTTAAAGTGTCACTAGCCTGTAATGACTGGTACCCAATATTTTGAAAGCACCAGAGTCACGAGAAAGGCAGCTGTTATGACACGGTAACCGAGGAGGACAATTTAGAACTAGGCCAGGCAACCAGACACCCAGAGAGGTTGGTAACTTAGCTGATTGCAGACCCCTAAACTGAAAACACAACTAGAATTAGATGTGGGACTTACCTACGATGCCCTAGATGCCTCGACACAGCCAAAGAGTTAACTAAGCCTAAAGAGAGAAAGGGGAAAGCTAAACTGCCCCGGATTAGAGCCCCAAAGGAATAGATAGCCCCCAAACATATATTGCCGGTGAGACAGATGAAGCACAAAACACAGGCAGAAAATAGAGTGAGCAAATGCTGGGGCCCAAACTTTCTGGATAGCACAGGACAGAAAAGGATAAGGTCTGCAATACCGCAAAAAACCCTAGGAAAAATTACAACATGTCTGATATGCAAAAATACTGAGGCCACACGACCTCTCCCCCACTAAATCAGAACTCTGGTGTGTACTGGATGTAAAACAACAGATACTGAAATAACAGGGAACTAGGAATACTGAACAGACTGACAATAGCTGTGGCAACTGAAAACAGAGTCCAACACGGGTCCCAGCAGGGAATCCGGCTGCACTCACACAGAAAGGCAGAAATCAGAGCAAAGCTAAAAGGAAACAATGCCACAGTTAAAAAAAAAACAGACAAATAACTTATCTGAAAGTTGCAGGACTAAGCAGGATGCAAGCAGACTTCCAAATGGCTCTGGAAGAAAACCAAAATGAACGGAAACAGCTAAGGGAAGGCTGCTCATTTAAATCTCCCCAGTCAGTAACATCTGTTCAACAATCATCGTCTTCAGGTGATAGACTTCTGTCAGCCAGACCAGCTCCATTACCAGCAGCAACCACCAGAGGGAGCCCAAGCTCAGAAGCTAGATCAAAAGTGTTCACAACAGTACCCCCCCTTGTGGAGGGGTCAACAAACCCTCACCCGAGCCACCAGACTGATCAGGATGAGCCCAGTGAAAGTCGCGAACCAATCTCTCGGCATGAATGTCAGAAGCAAACACCCAAGAATTATCCTCCTCACCATAACCTTTCCACTTGACCAAGTACTGGAGTCTCCGTCTAACCAGACGAGAATCCAATGCCTTCTCCACTTCATACTCCCGATTGCCCTCAACCAACACAGGATCAGGGGCGTAGCCATGGGAACTACTGGCTCAAGAAACCTTTTTAACAATGATTTATGAAAGACGTTGTGAATCTTGAATGTTCCTGGAAGAGCCAAACGGAAAGAAACAGGAATAAGGATTTCCAAGATCTTATAATGTCCAATAAACTTTGGCTTAAATTTTGGAGACGCAACTTTCATAGGAATATTTTTTGAGGACAACCAAACCATGTTGCCAACTTTAAACCAGGGACCATCAGTCCTATGCCGGTTGGCAAACTGTTGGGCCTTCTCCTGAGAGAGAAACAAATTATCCACCACTTGATTCCAAATGTGCTGCATTCTCATTACAGTAGAATCAACACCTGGACAGGCTGAAGCCTCCACCTGCCCCGAAAACAACCGAGGATGAAATCCAAAGTTGCAGAAAAAAAAGGGGACATCAAAGTGGCAGAACTAGCAGTATTATTTAGAGCAAATTCAGCCAAGGGCAAAAAAGAGATGCAGTCATCTTGATCAGCAGACACAAAACATTTCAAATAAGTTTCCAAACTCTGGTTTGCTCTCTCAGTTTGCCCATTGGTCTGAGGATGAAATGCAGAGGAGAAGGGTAACTGAATTCCCAGTTTAGAACAAAAGGTAGAAACAAACTTGACTCCTCTGTCAGACGCAATGTTCTCCGGAATGCCGTGCAAACGAAACACCTGCTGAACAAACAAGGGCACCTGCTCGGAAGAGGATGGCAACTTCGGCAGTGGTACAAGATGGACCATCTTGGAAAATCTATCACAGATCACCCAGATAACAGTGATTCTCTGAGAGACAGGGAGGTCGGAAATAAAATCCATTGGTAGGTCCATGGCCTCCTGGGCACTAACAATCCACTAGAGCGAGAACAGTGTTTGGACCGAGAACAAGTCACACAGGACTGCACAAAATTCCTGATATCACGAGACAAAGCAGGCCACCAAAAGACCGACTCACCACATCTCTGGTACCAAAAATACCATGATGTCCAGCCAACGCGGAGCAATGAATTTCAGACATCACTCTCCTCCTCCATTGGTCGGGGACATACAATTTCACCATGGGGCATCGTTAAGGTTTATCCTTCTAAAATTCCTCCAGGGCAAGTCTCAAATCAGGTGAGACAGCGGAAAGTACCACCCCCTTCTTTAGAATGGTAGTAGGCTTAGTCACATCAAGAGGATCCGCAAAGAAACTCCTAGAGAGTCCACCCGCCTTAATATTCTTAGTGCCTGGAAGAAAGGAGACCACAAAATTAAAACGAGTGAAAAACAAGGCCTACCTAGCCTGTTTAGGATTCAATCGCTTTGCTGATTCGAGATAGATCAAGTTAATGTGGTCGGTAAGGACCACAACTTGATGTTTGGCTCCTTCCAACCAATGACTCCACTCTTCAAATGCCCACTTCATAGCTAATAATTCTCGATTCTCCGCATCACAATTACGTTCAGATGGGGAAAATTTTCGAGAAAAGAAGGCACAAGGGTTAATCTTCGAATTTACCGGATGTCTTTAAGACAAAACGGCTCCTACACCCATCTCAGAAGCATCAATCTCCACCTGAAATGGGAGAGAAACATCAGGTTGCCGTAGAACAGGAGCAGAAGTGAATCTTCTCTTAAGCTCCTGAAATGCCAATACTGCCTCTGGAGACCAATTCACCATATCAGCGCCCTTTTTGGTCAGATCCGTCAGTGGTTTCACAATAACAGGAAAATTACTTATGAATTTACGGTAAAAATTAGCAAAACCTAAAAATTTTTGAAGAGCCTTCAAGGAAGTGGGCTAAACCCAATCATAAATGGCCTGAACCTTGACCGGGTCCATTTCAATAGCGGACAGAGACAAAATAAATCCCAAAAACGAAATTTTCTGTATGCCAAAGAGTAGTGTTGAGCGATACTTTCCGATATTGCAAAATATCGGATCGGATTGGATCGGTCCGATACTGAAAAAGTATCGGATATCGCCGATTCCGATACCGGAAACCAATGCAAGTCAATGGGACAAAAATATCGGAATTAAAAATAACCCCTTTCTTTCCTTGTAGGTTAATTGTACATGAAGGAAAACAACAAAGAATAATGTAGAATGTATTGGGGAGGTGGAGGAGACATTAAAGGCATAGAGGTTTAACCCAATCAAATGGAATAGCAGGAATAATTTTTTTTTAAGACGTTCGTAGTTACGAAGAAATTGACTATGTTGTTAACCTTTTTTCTATTTTGGCACATATGTATGTTTCACTACTTCCATGCTCTTCACCTTCTTTTTTACTTCTCCCATACTTTCTCCTTCATGATCCTCAGCAGCAGCATCTTTTTCATCAACTTCTTCACCTTATTTATCTTCTTCTTCAACTTCTTCCTATTATTCTTTTTTGTAACATTACTCATATTCTTCTTATTCTACTATTATTCTTCTTCATTTCTTCATATTCATCTTCTTCATCATATTCTTATTTGTGACAGTCATTCCTGTAGTTGTAATCTGTAAAAATTTGAACATTACACCTTCCGTTCTTGCTGTCACAAAAGATTTACAACAGTATTTGTCCGCGTTCAGTTTTGCCTGCAGCAGCAGGCATTTTCCAGGGGCACCTCGAGGAGGAACGGACTCACCCCCATACACTGCTTAGTCTTCTTCTGCTGCTTATAATTTAGAGCATATATTTTGCTATGATTTTTGGTGTTATGCTTATTATTTTTCTGCTTTTTGTTCTTCTGCTTCTTGGTCTTCTGTCTCTTGTTCTGTATCTTATCGGTTGTCTTCATCTTCTTTGTCCTGTTGGTGATCTTCTTCTTTTAGTTCTTCTTTGTGGTGGTTTTCAGGCTCGTCGTCTTCATGGTCGTCGTCCTTGGGGTCATCGTCTTCTTCGGGGTGGTCTTCAGGGTCGTCGTCTTCAGGGTCCTCGTCTTCGGGGTCGTCGTCTTCTTCGGGGTGGTCTTCAGGGTCGTCGTCTTCAGGGTCGTCGTCTTCAGTGTCGAAATCAGGAAGATCCAAAATGATTACCCAGCAAACCATTTCCAAAATCTTCAACTTGTAAATGTAGCTGAAGGTACAAGAAGGCTGAGTAACTTCCGAGAACCAGCTGACTGTCCTGGAACCCGGAGGGGCAGCAGAAGGAAAAGAGCCAATGGCACAACCGAGGACCAGCTGACAGTACTGGGCCACGGTTACTAAGCAGGAGGAACCTGTGCTACAAAGCACTACCAAGGACCAGCAGACGTTGCTGGAACTCGGATACCGAGATGGAGGCACCTAGGCCAAAGGCACTGGCGAGAACCAGCGGATGGTACTGGAACCCGGATGGGTAGCAGAAGGTACAAGAGACAATGGAAGTAATGAGGACCAGCTGACTGTGCTGGAACCCGGAGGGGCAGCAGAAGGAAAAGAGCCAATGGCACAACCGAGAACCAGCTGACGGTACTGGGCCACGGTTACTAAGCAGGAGGAACCAGTGCTACAAAGCACTACCAAGGACCAGCAGACGTTGCTGGAACTAGGATACCGAGATGGAGGCACCTAAGCCAAAGGCACTGCCGAGAACCAGCGGACGGTACTGGAACCCGGATGGGTAGCAGAAGGTACAAGAGACAATGGAAGTAACGAGGACGATCTGACTGTCCTGGAACCCGGAGGGGCAGCAGAAGGAAAAGAGCCAATGGCACAACCGAGAACCAGCTGACAGTACTGGGCCACGGTTACTAAGCAGGAGGTACGTGTGCTACAAAGCACTATCAAGGACTAGCAGACGTTACTGGAACTCAGATACCGAGATGGAGGCACCTAGGCCAAAGGCACTGCCGAGAACCAGCTGACTGTACTAGAACCTGGATGGGTAGCAGAAGGTACAAGAGACAATGGAAGTAATGAGGACCAGCTGACTGTGCTGGAACCCGGGGGGCAGCAGAAGGAAAAGAGCCAATGGCACAACCAAGGACCAGCTGACGGTACTGGGCCACGGTTACTAAGCAGGAGGTACCTGTGCTACAAAGCACTACCAAGGACCAGCAGACGTTGCTGGAACTCGGATACCGAGATGGAGGCACCTAGGCCAAAGGCACTGCCGAGAACCAGCTGACGGTACTGGAACCCGGAAAGGGTAGCAGAAGGTACTCATGAAAATTAAATTGGAAAGGCCGCAAGCCGGCCGCAGTTACCGAATCCCACAGTTCTACAGGGGGGGTGCTTGTCCTATTGGCACAACGGAAACAGCCTTAATTTACATATCCTGCAGCCCACATAGGAAGCACCTAAACTGCAGGCACCATAGAGTCGGCTAACCCGACCTTAACACAACAGGCCAACTTATTGGATGCAAAGTGACGTTGACACTGCCAGGAAACAGCTGACGTGCTGTAACCAGGCTGGGCAGGAGGGAGTACCCATGCCAAAGACACTTCCGAACAGCAACTGGCGGTGTTGGAGCCCAGGGTCAGTCAGGGTGTAGGCTGAGGCCTAGTAGGAGCAACTTTATTACTTGAAATTGGAGGCAGCAGGAAACATTGCCAGCTACACAGCAGGGGTACAGCTGACATTACTGAACCCCAATAACACAGGAGCAAGTGTTGACTGTGCAGATGGCACTTCCGAGCTGCAACTGGCGGTGTTGGAGCCCAGGGTCAGTCAGGTTGTAGGCTGAGGCCTAGTAGGAGCAACTTTATAACTTGAAATTGGAGGCAGCAGGAAACATTGCCACCTACACAGCAGGGGAACAGCTGACATTACTGAACCCCAATAACACAGTAGCAAGTGTTGACTGTGCAGACGGCTCTTCCGAGCAGCAACTGGCGATGTTGAAGCCCAGGGTCAGTCAGGGTGTAGGCTGAGGCCTAGTAGGAGCAACTTTATAACTTGAAATTGGAGGCAGCAGGAAATATTGACAGCTACACAGCAGGTGAACAGCTGACATTACTGAACCCCAATAACACAGGAGCAAGTGTTGACTGTGCAGATGGCACTTCTGAGCTGCAACTGGCGGTGTTGGAGCCCAGGGTCAGTCAGGTTGTAGGCTGAGGCTTAGTAGGAGCAACTTTATAACTTGAAATTGGAGGCAGCAGGAAACATTGCCAGCTACACAGCAGGGGAACAGTTGACATTACTGAACCCCAATAACGCAGGAGCAAGTGTTGACTGTGCAGACGGCACTTCCAAGCAGCAACTGGCGGTGTTGGAACCCAGGGATGAGTGGAGAACAGGGTGGAGGCAGAGGACAAATTGGACCAAGTTGAAAAAATGAACTTGGGTGAGTACGGACGGAGAAGGAAACATTGCCATCTACATAGCTGGGGATCAGCTGACATTACTGAAACCCAATAACACAGGAGCAAGTGTCGACTGTGCAGACGGCACTTCCGAGCAGCAACTGGCGGTGTAGGAGCCCAGGGTCAGTCAGGGTGTAGACTGAGGCCTAGTAGGAGCAACTTTATAACTTGAAATTGGAGGCAGCAAGAAACATTGCCAGCTACACAGCAGGGGAACAGCTGACATTACTGAACCCCAATAACACAGGAGCAAGTGTTGACTGTGCAGACGGCACTTCCGAGCAGCAACTGGTGGTGTTGGAGCCCATGGTCAGTCAGGGTGTAGGCCGAGGCCTAGTAGGAGCAACTTTATAACTTGAAATTGGAGGCAGCTGGAAACATTGCCAGCTACACAGCAGGGGAACAGCTGACATTACTGAACCCCAATAACACAGGAGCAAGTGTTGACTGTGCAGATGGCACTTCCAAGCAGCAACTGGCGGTGTTGGAGCCCAGGGATGAGAGGAGAACAGGGTGGAGGCAGAGGACAAATTGGACCAAGTTGAAAAAATGAACTTGGGTGAGTGTGGACAGAGCAGGAAACATTGCCATCTACATAACTGGGGATCATCTGACATTACTGAAACCCAATAACACAGGAGCAAGTGTTGACTGTGCAGACGGCACTTCCGAGCAGCAACTGGCGGTGTTGGAGCCCAGGGTCAGTAAGGATGTAGGCTGAGGCCTAGTAGGAGCAACTTTATAACTTGAAATTGGAGGCAGCAGGAAACATTGCCAGCTACACAGCAGGGGAACAGCTGACATTACTGAACCCCAATAAAACAGGAGCAAGTGTTGACTGTGCAGACGGCACTTCCGAGGAGCAACTGGCGGTGTTGGAGCCCAGTGATGAGAGGAGATCAGGGTGGAGACAAAGGACAAATTGGACCAAGTTGAAAAAATGAACTTGAGTGAGTGTGGACAGAGCAGGAAACATTGCCATCTACATAGCTGGAGATCAGCTGACATTACTGAAACCCAATAACACAGCAGCAAGTGTTGACTGTGCAGACGGCCCTTCCGAGCAGCAACTGGCGGTGTTGGAGCCCAGGGTCAGTCAGGGTGTAGGCTGAGGAATAGTAGCAGCAACTTTATAACTTGAAATTGGAGGCAGCAGGAAACATTGCCAGCTACACAGCAGGGGAACAGCTGACGTTACTGAACCCCAATAACACAGGAGCAAGTGTTGACTGTGCAGATGGCACTTCCGAGCTGCAACTGACGGTGTTGGAGCCCAGGGTCAGTCAGGGTGTAGGCTGAGGCTTAGTAGGAGCAACTTTATAACTTAAATTGGAGGCAGCAGGAAACATTGCCAGCTACACAGCAGGGAACAGCTGACATTACTGAACCCCAATAACACAGGAGCAAGTGTTGACTGTGCAGACGGCACTTCCGAGCAGCAACTGGCGGTGTTGAAGCCCAGGGTCAGTCAGGGTGTAGACTGAGGCCTAGTATGAGCAACTTTGTAACTTGAAATTGGAGGCAGCAGGACTTCTTGCCGGACACACAGCAGGGGAACAGCTGACATTACTGAACCCCCAATAACACAGGAGCAAGTGTTGACTGTGCATACAGCACTTCCAAGCATCAATTGGCGGTGTTGAAGCCAAGGGTCAGTCAGGGTGTAGACTGAGGCCTAGTATGAGCAACTTTGTAACTTGTAATTGGAGGCAGCAGGACTTCTTGCCAGACACACAGCAGGGAACAGCTGACATTACTGAACACCAATAACACAGGAGCAAGTGTTGACTGTGCATACAGCACTTCCGAGCATCAACTGGTAGTGTTGAAGCCCAGGGTCAAGGAGGGTGTGTAAATACTATATAGAGTATTTGCCTTGTTACGTGGCACTTCAAAATGTATATACTCCAAACAAGATAAAGATAAGCTTTACTACCATAAAATGATGAATTGAATTCAAAAATATAGAAATAAAGAATTTAGAAATATAAACGCATATATGCACATGGCGAAAAGCAATGCAAACAAAAACAAAATAATTAAGGCTAATGGGGGTGAAATTAATGCATATAAGTACATTTCAGAATCCATTAATGCTGCCTAAGTAACGGTATGTACACCTGTAATATAGTGTAGACAATGAATGTAGGACTTCTAAATATCATCAGCATAACAAGTTATATGTGACAAAAAAATACTGTAATTGCGGAAAAATGTTACTTAACCGGCTCAGCACATATATAAAATGTCCATCATGTAATCCTGATAATATGGCGCAATAATCAATTTTCTGATCAAGCATAACCTAGAAAAAGTGCATAGTGCATTGTGAAAATTGCTATTTATGCCTGACAGTGAACTTGAAACCATGACAACGGATAGATAAGGTATATATCGATCAGACTGCATAGCCACTGATGCTGAATGGCGATATAATACTGTACCTCAAAAAAGTCTGCGTCACAAGTCACGCTCGTTTTTCTTATAGCTTGATAAAGAGGGGAAGTGCATGTATGCTTGTGCGTTTGTTTTGACGCACAGACTGGCTTCCTGCTGTGACGCGTTGGGTAGTGGAGCTTCTGTGCGTCATATGACGCTGACTTTCAGTCACATTGCGCATCTGTAAGGTTCTATGTATATATTCCTGAAACTCAGTTTGTTCGTCAGCCATTTTACTTTCTGTCTTGCTGCAGCTATCTTGCCCTCAGTCAAAATGGAGTTTCCAGCTTGCATGTTCCCGCCCTGATTCTCTCCTTTGCTTCTTAAGCAGCCACAGCTGAGCAATCAGTGCTTCAGAATCTAGCCTGCAGTGAACCTGTGACTTGACTCCTGTAAGCCTTGGACCTTGTACTCCAGCTATTCCTACTGAGGAACTCTGAAGCACTTGTGGACTCTGAACCCTGCTCTTTGAAAGACCCACGTTTGCATGGACTTACGGTAACAGAGAAGAAGATCCTGAATCTGTATTGGAGAGTGATTGCTGAGCTTGGATTACTCTGGCCTGCTGTGTCTCCTGTTTCTGTGTCTGCAAACTGTGTGACTATTTCTGCCAACTTGTATGAAGTAATACAGGACTTTTCTATATCAAACCTGTGACTCCTGTGTTTTCATCGCACCCAAGCACAAGACGCTATATGAACTGTACTACATACATTACAAGATTCTGAAGCCAAAACGTTAGTGTCTGCTGGGTCTGGAAGGCTGTGTCTGCTGTACTGTGGATATCAGACGTCCGGTTGTACTTTCTGTGATGACAGTGGTTGTGACTTCTCACAACCATTCCAGGTGAGCAATTCCCTTAAGTTTTTTCTTTTTGCAGTGTTACCACAGGTAAACACTATTGTTTTTTTTTTTTTCCTTTCTTTTCTCTTTTTTGTCTGCTGTAACTCTGGATATCAGATGTCTGGTTGAAACTTTCTGTGATGATAGTGGTTGTGACTTCTCACAACCATTCCAGGTTAGCAGTTCCCTTAATTTTTTTTTCTCTCTGCAGTGTTGCCACAGGTGAACACTATTGTTTTTTTTATCTCCTCTTCTTCCAGTAATCCTGTCTTAAAAGATCTGGAAAATGGAGGCCCGCATAAAGGAACTTTGCGGAGTGACTGATAATATCCTTGCAGATTTGCAGAATATAAAGACCCGTTTTACAAATCTACAGGACCTCAATAATCACAATTTGCAAGTGGTTGGACAGACTACCCAGGATTTGCGAGCCAGGATTGAGGTTCTAGAGGGGCGAGTCCAGGCTCCTGCCATAGCCCCGAGTGCTGGGATTCCCAAGTTGCCCCCTTTTCGTTTTGGCGGTGAACGTGAGAAATTCAGGGGATTTATTAATCAATGCAATCTTTTTTTTTCTGCACATGCTTCACAATTTCCCCCTGAACGATCTAAGGTGCTTACTATAATTATGTTGCTTACCAACAAGGCTTTGATGTGGGCAAACCCTCTGATTGAGACTGAGGATGATTGTTTGAATCACCTTGATGATTTTATTTCAGCCATGGGGCAGGTGTTTGATGACCCCAATCGAGGTGCAACAGCTGAAGCAGCCATGTTAGCTTTGCGCCAAGGTAAGCACTCGGTAGCTGAATATGCCTTGGATTTCAGGAGATGGGCCCTTGATACCACCTGGGACAGTTCCGCCAAAAAATCTATTTTTCGAAAGGGTTATCTCCACTGATTAAGGATGAACTTGCTCGTGCCGACCCTCCCACTGCGTTAGGTGACTTTATTAACTACTGCATCCGTATTGATACTCGTCTGACTGAACGCAGGCAAGAGAGATGGTTCGAAAGCAATCGTACTAACCTTTTCCTACCTTCCTCTCCAGCTAAGGAACCTTTGAGTAGGATTACACGGGAACCTGAACCTGAACCCATGCAGGTAGACTCTTTACAACGACGGTTAGTGATGCACGCAAGGAACATCGTTTTAAGGAGAATCTATGTTTCTATTGTGGTAAGTCAGGGCACTTCATTATAAACTGCCCCAGCCGTTCTCGTAAGACTACTGCAGCACTCATTCATTGTGAGTGTTGCGAGAGGGGATCTGTCAGGTCCGAGCCTCAGGCTCCAGAGAGATCTGCAGCAACAGATCTTGATTTCTCGGACTTAAACTCCGTTACCTCTGAGGACGTTGACTGTGTAAACGCTGCCATTTTTCAAGTTTCCTCAGCAGTGTCCCAGCTGAGTTGTAAGAAAAACAATTCTCATTGCTTTCTTTCCATCAAACTCTGGGTTGACTCAGCTTGGGTGTCTAGCTCTGCTATGATCGACTCAGGGGCAAGTGGAAATTTTATGGATGTCTCCTTTGCTCTGAAACAGGGAATACGTTCAGTGAAGAAGGCTACTCCAGTACAGATGGAAACTGTGGATGGCTCCCTGCTGACCTCTGGACCAGTGGATCAGGAAACAGAGCCTTTGAGGGTTCTTATGGGTAAAGATCATCAAGAGAAACTGTCCTTTATGCTTATCTCTTCTCCCCACTTTCCCATTATTCTAGGGCTACCATGGCTGCAGGCTCAGAATCCTACCATTAACTGGGAGACCAAGGAATTACATTTTCCAGAGAAACAGATGAGTCCAAAAGTTTCAGCTTGCTCTGTTCCTAAAGGAATCATGTCAGTCCCTGAACTACCAGCTGTATACCAGGACTATGTGGATTTATGTGACAAGAAGAACGCTGACCAGCTTCCTCCTCACCGTCCATATGATTGTCCAATTGAATTATTGCCTGGAGCAGAGATACCTTTTGGTAAGATCTACCCCCTGGCGGGGCCCGAGCTAAAGGCTTTAAAGGATTACATAGATGAAAATCTAGCCAAGGGCTTCATACGCCCCTCTTCATCTCCTGCAGGTGCACCCATCTTCTTTGTAAAGAAGAAAGATGGATCTCTGAGACCATGCGTAGACTATAGGGAACTCAATAAGGTTACTATTAGAAACCGTTATCCATTGCCTTTAATCCCTGAGTTATTGGAGAGAGTGCGACATGCCAAAATTTTTTCTAAACTAGATCTTCGTGGGGCCTATAACTTAGTCCGTATTAGACCTGGGGATGAATGGAAGACTGCATTCAGGTCACGCTATGGACACTTTGAATATCTAGTTATGCCTTTTGGTCTGAGTACCGCCCCAGCCACTTTCCAACACTTGGTGAATGACATCTTCAGGGATCTCCTAGATACATTCGTGGTAATTTATTTGGATGATATTCTAATTTTTTCTAACTCCACAGAGTAACATCATGGACATGTGAGAATGGTCTTGGAACGTTTAAGACAAAATCATCTTTACATCAAACTTGAAAAGTGTGAATTCCATAGGACCGAAATTCAATTTCTGGGTATGTACTGTCTACACAAGGAATTAGTATGGATGGAAGCAAAACCCAAGCCATCAAGGATTGGCCAAGTCCTAGAAATGTGAAGGAGGTACAGCGCTTCATCGGGTTTGCCAACTTCTATAGACGTTTCATTAGAAATTTCTCTGAGGTAGTGTCACCTATCACTCAACTTACCCGGAAAGAGTCTAGGTTTTCCTGGACTCCCCAAGCCCAGGAAGCATTTTCCCGTCTAAAAGATAAATTTACCACTGCACCTATCCTAGTACATCCCAACCCCGAGCTTGCCTTCATAATAGAGGTGGATGCTTCAGACTGTGCCGTTGGAGCTATACTCTCTCAGAGAACAGGTGAGAAGAATGTCTTGCATCCCTGTGCCTTCTTTTCCCAGCAGTTGTCTTCGGCTGAGAGGAACTACGATGTGGGCAATAGAGAGTTGTTGGCCATTATTGCCGCCTTCAAAGAATGGAGACACCTTCTTCAGGGTGCTGCACAGCAAATAGTCGTCCTGACAGACCATCGTAACCTTGAGTTTATCAGGTCGGCTAAGTGCCTGACTCCTCGCCAGGCTCGCTGGAATCTTTTCTTAAACCAATTTAATTTTATCATCTCTTATAGACCAGGATCGCGCAATGGAAAGGCTGATGCACTCTCTAGGATTTACTCAGCAGAGACACGTCCAATTACTCCTCCTAAGACTATTCTTCCTGACTCTAGATTCCTAGGAGTAATTCATAATCAAGACCTACTTAAGGACATCAAGGAAGCATACCATGCGGATTCCTTTTTGGCACAACCCCCAAGGGACGTAAGTCTTGTCTTTAAGAATGGTGTGTGGATTCAGGGACAATGTCTGTATATTCCTGAAACAGTCAGATTAAGAGTATTGCAACTCATTCACGATTCCAAGATAGCTGGGCATAGAGGAATTCTAAAGACACAGGAATTTCTTTCTCGTTTCTTTTGGTGGCCCACTTGCAGGAAGGATGTTTTGAATTATGTCACTTCATGTGAGGTCTGTGCAAGATGCAAAACACCTCGCTCCTCACCAACTGGTCTGTTACAGCCTCTTCCCACCCCGTCCCGCCCGTGGGGATCCATTTCTATGGACTTCATTGTGGAGTTACCAACCTCTCAGGGGAAGAACACCATTCTAGTGGTGGTTGACCGTCTAACAAAGGCAGCTCATTTTATCCCTTGTGTCGGCTTACCCACTGCAAAACAGACATCAGATTTGATGATTAAAGATGTGTTTTCGCTTACATGGAGTACCGGATGAGGTTATTTCGGATCGAGGGGTGCAATTCACTTCTAGGTTTTGGCAAAATTTCTGTGCAGCATTGGACATTAAAGTAAACCTTTCTTCTGCTTTTCATCCCCAGACTAATGGACAGACCGAACGAACCAATCAAACCCTGGAGCAGTATCTCCGCTGCTTTATCTGCCACCTACAGGATGATTGGGTGGATCTACTTCCATTAGCTGAGTTCTCGTATAACAACTCTCAGAGTGCCTCCACTAAACAGTCTCCTTTTTACTCTAATCTAGGTTATCATCCTAACATTCTACCACGATTTCCCATAGAAACGCCTTTACCAGCAGTGGCTGAAAGAATCACGTCTTTACAGAAGAATATGGATCTTCTAAAGGAAAATCTGGAATCGGCTCAAGAAAGGTACAAGAAAGCAGCAGATAAATTTCGTAAACCTGCACCAGCTTTCAAGGTAGGAGACTTGGTCTGGCTGTCAACCAGAAATCTTAAGTTAAGGATTCCATCGTCTAAGTTGGGACATAAGTACATTGGACCCTATAAAATCAGTAAAATTATAAGTGCCGTTGCTTGTCGTCTTCAACTGCCCAGAACTATGAGAATCCACCCTGTCTTTCATGTATCCCTACTAAAGGCTGCGACACCCAATACGTTTCCTGGACGTTCCTCTCCTTGCCCTGACCCAGTGCTAGTCGATGGTCAGGAAGAATTTGTGGTGGAAAGGATTTTAGATTCCAGGTTGTATAGAAATCAGTTACAATATCTGATTAAATGGCAGGGCTACCCAGTGGAGGACAACTCATGGGAACCGGTCAATAACGTTAATGCTCCTCGCTTGCTCCGTCAGTTTCATCAGAGGTACCCACACAAGCCTGGTCTGAGGTCATCCGGAGGTTGTCCTTAAGGGGGGAGTAATGTAAGGTTCTATGTATATATTCCTGAAACTCAGTTTGTTCGTCAGCCATTTTACTTTCTGTCTTGCTGCAGCTATCTTGCCCTCAGTCAAAATGGAGTTTCCAGCTTGCATGTTCCCGCCCTGATTCTCTCCTTTGCTTCTTAAGCAGCCAAAGCTGAGCAATCAGTGCTTCAGAATCTAGCCTGCAGTGAACCTGTGACTTGACTCCTGTAAGCCTTGGACCTTGTACTCCAGCTATTCCTACTGAGGAACTCTGAAGCACTTGTGGACTCTGAACCCTGCTCTTTGAAAGACCCACGTTTGCATGGACTTACGGTAACAGAGAAGAAGATCCTGAATCTGTATTGGAGAGTGATTGCTGAGCTTGGATTACTCTGGCCTGCTGTGTCTCCTGTTTCTGTGTCTGCAAACTGTGTGACTATTTCTGCCAACTTGTATGAAGTAATACAGGACTTTTCTATATCAAACCTGTGACTCCTGTGTTTTCATCGCACCCAAGCACAAGACGCTATATGAACTGTACTACATACATTACAGCATCGTTCATCATCGCTAGCGTACCGACAACACAAAGCCGTTGTCATGACTGCTTTACTCAGTAAACATGCACCTATGATCAAACATACACGCATGTCCCCTCTTAGAGAAGAAGCTACAAGCAAAAAACGCGTGAGGTGTGAAGCAGCCTTTTTTGAGGTACAGTATTATATCACCATTGTACAGGTGTCGCTATTCAATCTGATACCTAGATATCATTAACCTTTTCTATCAGTTGTCGTTGTTTCACCTGCACTTGCAGATATAACTTGCTATTGTCAGTATGCACAATGCACTTTTTCGAGGTTATGCATGATTTTTGAGCCTTATTATCAGGGTTACATGCTGGACCTTTCAAATATGAGGTGTGAAATAAGATTGGGGCTAAATCCGTGTATTTTTTAATGTCACAAATATAAGTTTTGATGATGATGAGTAGTCTATTCCTACATCCATTGTTTGCACTATATTACAGGTGTAGATCCCGTTCCTTAAGCAACAGTGGATTATTAAATGTACTTGTATGCATTCATTTCCAACCCGATACCACTGAAGGGTAACCTTCGCACTCCAGCTGTTGTAAAAGTACAACTCCCAGTATGCACTTCCAATCTTGCAGCATTTGAGGCATGCTGTGAGTTGTAAGTCTCCATCTACTGGAGTGCCAAGGTTCGCCATCACTCCCCTATACCATATGTAGGCTTTTTGTTTTGCATTTGTATTCCACATGTGCATATATGCACTTATATTTACAAAAATTTTTTTTACATATTTGGGACAACGATTAATCAGTTTATAGTTTTAAAGCTGCCTTTTTTCTCCTTTTGAGCACATAAATCAGGGTGTAGCCTCATCCCTATGTGGAGCCAGTTAGACATTTGATGTTGTTTTCAGCATGTGGAGGTAGCAGGAATTATTGCAGGACACAAAGCAGGGGAACAGCTGGCGTTACTGAACCCCACAAACAAAGGAGCGAGTGTTTTTTTTTGTGCATTCAGAACTTCTGAGCAGCAACTGGCGGTGTTGAAGCCCAGGGTCAAGGAGGGTGTAGGCTGAGGCCTTGTATGAGCAAGTATGATCTCTGGTGTTACTTTTATTTTGAGGTAGCAGGAATTATTGCCGGACACACAGCAGGGGAGCAGCTGGCGTTACTAAACCCCACAAACACAGGAGCGAGTGTTTTTATCTGTGCATCCAGCACTTCTGAGCAGCAACTGGCGGTGATGAAGCCCAGGGTCAAGGAGGGTATTGAAATCCAACAAAGAGTTGTTGCCTTGTTCCGTACAGTAAAGATGTATATCTTTGTACCGTGTTAGCCAGTAGATAGAAAAATATCAAGTGCCTTGTTCCGTGGCACTTGTAAATGTATATACTCCAAACAAGATAAACGTAAGCTCTACTAGGACCATAAAATGATGCATTGAAATCCAAAATATTGAAATAAAGACATTTAAGATATAAACGCATATATGCACATGGCAACAAGAAATGTAACACCACACCACCTAAAAACTTAAAAAAAAGTATAGGGGTTGAAATGAATACATAAAAGTACATTTCTGAATAAATGAATGCTGCCTAAGGAACGCTATGTACAACCATAATATAGTGCAGACAATGGATGTAGTACTAGTCATCATCATCATTACAATTTATATGTGACAGACAGTTAAAAATACAGTTATTGATGAAAATTGTTACTTGACACACCATATATTAACCCCTCTCTGACATTAGACGTACTATCCCGTCCATAAAACCCGTGCCATTCTGACCATGGACGGGATAGTACGTCATAGGCGATTAGCTGCGCTCCCCGAGGGAGCGCAGCTAATCGCCGCCGGGTGTCAGCTGATTATCACAGCTGACACCCGTGACTGTGTGTCAGGAGCGGTCACGGACCGCTCCCGGCACATTAACCCCTTGCACACCGCGATCAAACATGATCGCGGTGTACTGGGGGCACAGGGGAGGATCGCGCAGTGTGGGGGCTCCCTGCGCGCCCCCCTGAGACCCTCAGACCAGCGCGATGTGATCGCGCTGCTCTGAGGGCTTCCTCCCTCCCAGGACCCGGATCCAAGATGGCGCTGGGGTCCTGGAGGGAGGCGGCTTCCTCAGTGCCTGCCGAGAGCAGGCACTGAGAAGCCTGCTGCACTGCCTGAGCGATCGCTGGTGTGACAGAGTGCTGTGCACACTGTCACACCAGCGATCTGATGAAATACAGTGATGTCCCACCCTGGGACAAAGTAAAAAAGTAAAAAAAGTAAAAATAAACATGTGTAAAAAAAAATCCAAAAAAAAAAAAAAAAAAAAAAAAAATATTCCCCAATAAATTCATTACTTATTGTAAATAAAAAAAATAAAACAATAAAAGTACACATATATGGTATCGCCGCGTCCGTAACGACCTTCCCTATAAAAATGTCCCACTAGTTAACCCCTTTTGTGAACCCCTTAAAAAATAAAAAATAAAAACGAAGCAAAAAATCAGTGCTTTATCATCATACCGCTGAACAAAAAGTGGAATAACACGCGATCAAAAAGACGGATATAAATAAACATGGTACCGCTGAAAACGTCATCTTGTCCCGCAAAAAACGAGCCGTCACACAGCATCATCAGCAAAAAAATAAAAAAGTTATAGCTCGCAGAATAAAGCGATGCAAAAATAATTATTTTTTATATAAAATTGTTTTTATTCTATAAAAGCGCGAAAACATAAAAAAATGATATAAATGAGGTATCGCCATAATCGTACTGACCCGAAGAATAAAACTGCTTTATCAATTTTACCACACGCGGAACAATAAAAACGCCTCACCCAAAAGAAATTCATGAATTGCTGATTTTTGTTCATTCTAACCTCCCAAAAATCGAAATAAAAAGCGATCAAAAAATGTCACGTGCTCAAAAATGGTACCAATAAAAGCGTCACCTCGTCCCGCAAAAATTAAGACCTCACATGACTCTGTGGGCCAAAATATGCAAAAATTATAGCTCTCAAAATGTGGCGATGCAAAAAACTACTTTTTGCAATAAAAAGCGTCTTTTAGCGTGACAGCTGCCAATCATAAAAACCGCTATAAATAGTAAATCAAACCCCCCTTTATCACCCCCTTAGTTAGGGAAAAATAATAAAATAAAAAAAATGTATTTATTTCCATTTTCCCATTAGGGTTAGGGTTAGGGTTTCGGCTAAAGTTAGGGTTAGGGTTGGCGCTAAAGTTAGGATTAGGGTTAGAGTTTGGATTAGGGTTAGGGTTGGGATTAGGGTTGGGACTAGGGTTAGGGGTGTGTTGGGGTTAGGGTTGGAGTTAGAATTGGGGGGTTTCCGCTGTTTAGGCACATCAGGGGCTCTCCAAATGTGACATGGCGTCTGATCTCCATTCCAGCCAATTCTGCTTTGAAAAAGTCAAACGGTGTTCCTTCACTTCTGAGCTCTGCCATGCGTCCAAACAGTAGTTTATCCCCACATATGGGGTATCAGCGTACTCTGGACCCCAAGAGTTATTGTGAAATTTGTCCTATTTCTTCTGTTACCCTTGGGAAAATAAAAAACTGGGGGCGAAAATATTATTTTTGTAAAAAAAATAAGATTTTTTTGTTTTTACGGCTGTACATTATAAACTTCTGTGAAGCACTTGGGGCTTCATAGCGCTCACCACACATCTAAATAAGTTCCTTGTGGGGTCTATTTTCCAAAATGGGGTCACTTGTTGGGGATTTCCACTGTTTAGGCGCATCAGGGGCTCTCCAAATGCGACATGACGCCCCCAGACCATTCCATCAAAGTCTGCAATCCAAAACGTCACTACTTCCCTTTCCGAGCCCTGACATGCGCCCATACAGTAGTTTTCTCCCACATATTGGGTATCAGCGTACTCAGGACAAATTGGACAACAACTTTTGGGGTCCAATTTCTCCTGTTACCCTTGTGAAAATAAAATATTGGGGGCGAAAAAATCATTTTTGTAAAAAAAAAAAGGATTTTTTATTTTTACGGCTGTGCGTTATAAACTTCTGTGAAGCACTTCGGGGTTCAAAGTGCTCACCACACATCTAGGTAAGTTCCTAGTGGGGTCTATTTTCCAAAATGGGGTCACTTGTGGGGGGTTTCCACTGTTTAGGCGCATCAGGGGCTCTCCAAATGCGACATGACGCCCCAGACCATTCCATCAAAGTCTGCAATCCAAAACGTCACTACTTCCCTTTCCGAGCCCTGACATGCGCCCATACAGTAGTTTTCTCCCACATATTGGGTATCAGCGTACTCAGGACAAATTGGACAACAACTTTTGGGGTCCAATTTCTCTGTTACCCTTGTGAAAATAAAATATTGGGGGCGAAAAAATCATTTTTGTAAAAAAAAAAAGGATTTTTTATTTTTACGGCTGTGCGTTATAAACTTCTGTGAAGCACTTCGGGGTTCAAAGTGCTCACCACACATCTAGATAAGTTCCTTGTGGGGTCTATTTTCCAAAATGGGGTCACTTGTGGGGGGTTTCCACTGTTTAGGCGTATCAGGGGCTCTCCAAATGCGACATGACGCCCCCAGACCATTCCATCAAAGTCTGCAATCCAAAACGTCACTACTTCCCTTCCGAGCCCTGACGTGCACCCATACAGTAGTTTTCTCCTACATATTGGGTATCAGCGTACTCAGGACAAATTGGACAACAACTTTTGTGTTCCAATTTCTTCTGTTACCCTTGTGAAAATAAAATATTGGGGGCGAAAAAATCATTTTTGTAAAAAAAAAAAAGGATTTTTTATTTTAAGGCTGTACGTTATAAACTTTAGTGAAACACCTGGGGGTTCAAAGTTCTCACCACACATCTAGATAAGTTCCTTGAGGGGTCTAGTTTCCAAAATGGTGTCATTTGTGGGGGGTTTCCACTGTTTAGGCAGATCAGGAGCTCTCCAAACACGACATGGCGTCCAGCCAATTCTGCGTTGAAAAAGTGAGACGGCGCTCCTTCCCTTCCAAACTCTGCCATGCACCCAAACAGTGGTATACCCCCACATATGGGGTATCAGTGTACTCAGGACAAATTGCACAATAACTTTTGGAGTCTTGTTACCCTTGGAAAAATAAAAATTCGGGTGAAAAGATCATTTTTGTGGAAAAAATATGATTTTTAAATTTTACGGCTCTACGTTATAAACTTGTGTGAAGCACTTGAGGGTTCAAATTGCTCACCAAAGATCTAGATAAGTTCCTTAGGGGTCTAGTTTCCCAAATGGGGTCATTTGTGGGGGGTTTCCACTGTTTAGGCACATCAGGGCTCTCCAAATGCAACATGGCATCCAATCTCAATTCCAGCCAATTTTGGTTGGAAAAAGTCAAATGGTGCTCCTTCCCTTCCGAGCTCTGCCGTGCGCCCAAACAGTGGTTCCCCCCCACATATGGGGCATCAGCGTACTCAGGACAAATTGGACAACAACTTATGTGGTCCAATTTCTCCTGATACCCTTGGGAAAATAAAAAATTAGTGACTAAAAGATAATTTTTGTGGGAAAAAAATAGGATTTTTTATTTTCATGCCCGGGCATTATAAACTTGTGTGAAGCACTTGGGGGTTCAAAGTGCTCACCAAAGATCTAGATAAGTTCCTTAGGGGGTCTAGTTTCCAAAATGGGGTCACTTGTTGGGGATTTCCACTGTTTAGGCTCATCTGGGGCACTGCAAACGGAACATGACCCCCATCAACGTCTGCATTCCAAAACGTTACTACTTCCTTTCCAAGCCCTGCCGTGCGCCCAAACAGTTTTCCACCCCCACATATGGGGTATCAGCGTACTCAGGACAAATTGGACAACAACTTTTGGGGTCCAATTTCCTTGGGAAAATTCAAAAATTTAGGACTAAAAAATCATTTTTGTGGAAATTTTTTTTTTTTTTTTTCACACCCAGGCATTATAAACTTTTGTGAAACACTTGGGGGTTCAAAGTGCTCACAACAGATCTAGATAAGTACCTTAGGGGGTCTAGTTTCCAAAATGGTGTCACTTGTGGGGGTTTCCACTGTTTAGGCGCATCAGAGGTTCTCCAAGCGCGACATGGCGTCCAATCTCAACTCCAGCCAATTTTAGTTTGAAAAAGTCAAACGGTGCTCCTTCCCTTACGAGCTCTGCCGTGTGCCCAAACAGTGGTTTTCCCCCACATATGGGGTATTGGCGTACTCAGGAGAAATTGCATAACAACCTTATCTGTCCATTTTCTCCTTTTACCCTTGTGAAAATAAAAAAAAAGTTTGTAAAAGATCATTTTTGTGGCTAAAAAGTTAAATATTCATTTTTTCCTTCCACGTTGCTTTAGTTCCTGTGAAGCACCTGAAGGGTTAATAAACTTCTTGAATGTGGTTTTGAGTACCTTGAGGGTGCAGTTTTTAGAATGGTGTCACTTTTGGGTATTTTCTGTCATGTAGACCCCTCAAAGTGACTTCAAATGAGAGGTGGTCCCTAAAAAAAATTGCTTTGTAAATTTTGTTGTAAAAATGAGAAATCGCTGGTCAACTTTTAACCCTTATACCTTCCTAACAAAAAAAAATTTTGATTCCAAAATTGTGCTGATGTAAAGTAGACATGTGGGAAATGTTATTTCTTAACTATTTGTGTGACATATTTCTCTGTTTTAAGGGAATAAAAATTCAAAGTTTGAAAATTGCTAAATTTTCAAAATTTTCGCCATATTTGCGTTTTTTTCAAAAATAAACGCAAGTTATATGGAAGAAATTTTACCACTAACATGAAGTACAATATGTCACGAGAAAACAATCTCAGAATCGCGAAGATCCGTTGAAGCGTTCCGGAGTTATAACCTCATAAAGAGACAGTGGTCAGAATTGTAAAAATTGTCCCGGTCATTAACGTGCAAACCACCCTTGGGGGTGAAGGGGTTAAATGTCCAGCATGGACTCATCAATGTAATGGTGCAATAATCTATGATCAAGCATAACTGATAAAAAATGCATCATGCATAGTCCAAATTGCTGTGGGTGGCTGAAAGTGCAGGTGAAACAAAGGCAATGGATAGCAAAGGTATATGCTATATATGTATCAGACAGTGCATAGCCTGTGATGGTGAATGTCGATGTCATACTCTACGTCAATAAAGGCTGCGCCAGCACTCATGCGCTTTTTGCTTTTAGAAAGTTGAAGAGGGGAAGTGCATGTATGGTTGCACAACGGTTTTTCCGCCGACACTACATTCCTGCTCTGACGCGTCGGGTAGTGGAGCTTCTGGCCATTATATGACGCTCACTTGCAGTGACGTTATGCAGCGTTCTTCAGCGCTAGGGCCGCTAAAAAGACGCCATCAGGAATGATTTACTGTCTAAACATTCACCTATAAGCAACCAAACAAGCACGTCCCCTATTGAATAAGCTACAAGCCAAACAAGCATGAGGGGTGCCGCTGCCTTTATTGAGGTACAGTATTAGATCGACATTGTCCATCAGTAGCTATGCACTGTGATACCTATATACTATTAACATTTTCTATCAGTTGGCATTGTTTCACCTGCACTTGCAGGTATAATTTGCTATTGTCAGTATGCACGATGCACTTTTTAGATGTTATGCATGATTATTGCACCTTATTATCAGCTTTAGATGCTGGACCTTTCATATATGGGGTGTGAACTTACAGTTGGCCTCAATCTGTGTATTTTAATATGTCTGTCACAAATAGAACTCATGATGATGATGATGATGAGTCGTACATCCATTGTCTGCAGTATCTTTGAGGTGGAGATAGCGTTGCTTAAGCAGCATTAATGGATTATGAAATTTACTTTTATGCATTCATTTCAAACCCTATACTCTATGTTGGGTTTTTGCTTAGCATTTGTAATCGCCATGTGCATATATGCGCTTCAATGACAAATGTATCTTTGTACATATTTGTTAATTAAATTATTCATTTTATGGTTTGAAAACTGGAGTTTTTCGTGTTTTGAGCATAACAATCATGGTGTCGGCTCTTCCCTATGTGGAGCAAGTTAGACATCTGATGTTGTGTGCATGTGGAGGGAGCAGGAGACTTACTGCCGGACACACAGCAGGGGAACAGCTGGCGTTACTGAACCCCACTAACACAAGAGCTTGTGTTTTGCTCTGTGGACACGGCACTTCTGAGCAGCAACTGGCAGTGTTGGAGCCCAGGGAGTAGAGTTCAGGTGGTGGAAAGATGAACAGAACAGGAGACATGGATACCATTGCCAACCAGTTATTTAATCGGAAACCGGATAGGCAAATTCAGGCGAGATCCATGCCTTGTTCATTTTCAGAAAAGTAAGCCAATCTACATTATCGGAAGATAGTCGCATGCGACGGTCTGTTAGTACACCACCTGCGGCACTAAAGACGCGCTCCGATAATACACTGGCAGCAGGGCAAGCCAGCACTTCCAATGCATACTGGCTAAGCTCTGGCCATGTATCCAGCTTAGAGACCCAAAACTTGAATGGGGAAGAGCCGTCTGGGAGTACACTGAGAGGGCAAGACATGCAGTCTGTCACCATCTGACGGAAACGTTGCCTCCTGCTGACTGGAGCCATCTGGGATGGGGTAGACATTTGTGGCGGTGGCACAAAACTTCGCCACATTTGGGCTATACTGGTCTTGCCCTGTGCAGAGGCGCTGCTTCTGCTCCCTCTTGGTGCAGAGCTTTCTCCACTGCCTCGACGCACAGAGCTGCTTTGTAAAGCAGTAGCAGCAGCAGTGCTCTTGGCTGGAATGGAGAACATGATGGATTGCACCAGTGTGTCTTGGTACTCCCGCATTTTAGGCTCCCGGTTCAATGGTGTGATGAGGCTTTGTAAGTTGTCCCGGTAGCGAGGGTCTAGGAGGGTGTACACCCAATATTCAGACGTGGTGAGAATGTGGGCGATGCGGCGGTCGTTTCTCAGGCACTGCAGCATGAAATCAACCATGTGCTGCAGACTCCCAACTGGCCAAGAAACACTGTCCCCTGCAAGAGGCGTCATCTCTGCCTGCTCTGCATCAACCCCACCCTCGCTCTACATACTGACTAGGGCATTGTGTACCTCCCTCTGGAGCGATGTCTTCCTCCTCCATTGACTGCTCCTCATCCTCCTCACAAAGTGTCCCCTGCCTAGGCATTTGTGAGGAACCACGTTGTGCAGACTGTCCAGAAGGTGATGGAATTTGTAACTCTTCATCCTCCACCTCTTCCAAAACCTCATCCCTTAGTGCTTGCAGTGTTTTTTGAAGCAGGCAGATAAGGGGACAGTCATGCTGACTAGTGCATCATCTGCACTCGCCATCCGCGTTGAGTCATCAAACGCACTCAAAACGTGGCAGATGTCCTTCATAGAGGTCCACTCAGTGGTGGTGAAGTGTGAACGGCGCAAATTTCGAGTTGATTGCGCCTGATGCAGCTGGTACTCCATTACTGCTGGCTGCTGCTCACACAACCGCTCCAACATATGTAACGTGGAATTCCACCTGGTGGGTAGGTCACATATGATGCGATGTTCCGGAAGGCGTAATCGGCGTTGCAGAGCTGCAGTGCGCGATCTGGCCATGCTGGAATGACGCAAGTGAGCGCACTCTAGGCGGACCTTGTGCAGCAGTGCATCAAGATCCGGATAGTCCCTCAAAAAACTCTGCATGACCAAGTTGAGCACATGTGCCAGACTTGGTATGTGAGTGAGGTTGCCTAGGCCCAGAGCTGCCACCAGATTTCGGCCATTGTCACACACTACCAAGCCTGGCTGGAGATTCGCTGGCACAAACCACACGTCGCTCTCCTGCTTTATGGCATTCCATAGCTCCTGCGCTGTGTGGCTTCGATTCCCCATTGAAATTAATTTCAGGATGGCCTGTTGACATTTTGCCACGGCTGTGCTCATATCGGTCGTAACAGGTAAGCGTTCACGGGTCCATGTGGAGGTAGACCGTGACGGCTCCTGCAGCGATGATTCTGAGGAACTGGAGTAGGAGGAGGAGTCAATGTGTACAGACTGGATTCCTGCAATTCTTGGAGTTGGCAGAACACGTACAGCGCCACTCGCAAGATCTGTACCCGGCTCCACAACATTGACTCAATGGGCTCAATGGGCAGTGAGGGAAAGGTATCGTCCCTGTTCATGGGTACTGGTCCACGCATCGGTGGTCAAGTGGACCTTGCTACTGACGGCGTTTAGAAGCGCATGTTTAATTTTTCCCTCCACATGCTTTTGCAGGGCAGGGACGGCTTGCCTGCTGAAATAAAAGCGGATCGGCACATTGTATTGTGGGACTGCCAATGCCATTAAGTGAGGGGTGCCGCTGCCTTTATTGAGGTACAGTATTAGATTGACATTGTTAATCAGTAGCTATGCACTGTGATACCTATATACTATTAACATTTTCTATCAGTTGGCATTGTTTCACCTGCACTTGCAGGTATAATTTGCTATTGTCAGTAAGCACGATGCAGCCTGAATGACAGAATTTCAAGGGACAGGAGTTTTGCAATGCCAGCATTCAGAGCCTGTGCTCGGGGATGGTTTGCCGAGTAGGGTCGCCTTTTCTCCCATGCCTGTGCTACCAATGGCTGTACAGTGGCCTGGGAGTGTGAGGATGACAGGGAACTTGGTGCTGTGGGTGGAATTACACTGGGTCTCTGTACACCAGTGACAGAGGTTCTTCCTTGGCGATCCTGTGAGGAAGCCGAAACAGCTGTGTGTGAGCTGGAGGAAGAGGCTCCAACACGAGCTGAAGATGTAGGTGCTGCTGTAGGTTGGCCTACGTCTCCAGTGTGTCTTTGTAACTCCACCACGTGCTTGGTTCGCACATGTTTCCACATATTAGTGGTATTGAGGTTACTGGCACTTTTACCTCTTTTGACTTTTTGATGACACAGCTTGCATTTGACATAGCAAATGTCATCTGCAACTGTGTCAAAAAAGGACCACGTACTGCAAGTCCTGGGAGCGCCCGTTTTTGCTTTTGGAAGAGAACTGCTCGGAACGGGTGCCAAAGTGGAGGCTACAGGCAAGCGAGTCTGCAGCCTACCTCTCCCTTCTGTTTGGACCGTTGGGGGAATCTCTTCCTCAGAGTTGCTCCCACCACCTTCCTGTTCCTCACGTCCATGATGGGTCAAGGACCTCATCATCTCCACTACCTTCTTCCAACACCTGCTGCTGTTGGGTCATCTGGACAGCACCATGCGCAACAGAAACTGGCACCTGAGTCTCATCATCATCAGATGCGTTCTGCGGTGTGCTGACCATCGGCACTGGCTCACCCACCTCTTCAGATTCGAGAGGACAAAGCAGTTGCGCATCACTGCATACTCCCTCTTCTTCACATTCTAGAATGCTGCTTGGCTGGCCCCCTCTTTCCAAGCCAACAGATTCAAAGAACAGAAGTAGAGACTGAGCTGGCTCCTGTACAGAGCTCTCGGACTGCCTGGGCAATTTGGCAGGCGGTGAAGAGACAGATGGTTGCTCAACAGTGCTCTGGTCCTGAGAGGAGGTGGAAGCAATTGAAGTCGATGTGTTGGCTGCCATCCAACCGACAACGGCTTCAATTTGTTCTTCCGGCAGCAGGGGGGTACGCCGAGCTCCTACAAAACTGCGCATAAAGGACCGCTCACGGGGAAAACTGGTGGATGCTGTGTCAATGGGGGCCGCAGCAGCCACAGAATCTCCACGTCCTCTCCCTGCTGAAACTCCACGCCCACGAGCATGTGCCTTACTCCCTGCCTTCTTCATCTTGGTAGATTGATAAAGATAGGCAGAAAAGTACTAAGGCCTTAGTGTGCTTATTCCTGAACAGCTGCTAACAGGTATAACAAACACTAAATTTATTAAGTGTGGACTACACTTTAATATCAGCTAATGTGGCCTAGTAAGTGTCAAGTGTAGTCTTTGCTGAACTTTATTAACTTTTCCCTGCTTTTCCCCAAAAAACAGAGGTTGTGATTCAGACAAAAAACGATGTACAATCGATAGTATCACTCATAAAATTTTTGTAGCTATTACAATGCACGAAACTAAAATGCAATAGCTAAGGCAACAAAAAATAGGGTAATATTAATCTGTCTGTTCCTGCAGGCCGCAAACCAGCCAAAAGACTCCTTTATGTACTTCTATAGTGTTTGCAACCAATGTGTTGGATACGGATGGAAGCGCGTCACACTAATAGATTAGAGTTTATTGAAATAGAATGGAGCAGCACCAATTTGCCAAAAATTTAAAGGATGAGGCAGTGACACATGCTCAGCAGACTCCAACCAGCAGTGGTTGAAGAACTAACTTGAGCGTGATCTGCACTCACAAAGAGACCTCCCAGACACCTGTGAGCTCTGCAGACAACTGTTCACTAGCTCTGAAAGGCTCCTTTATGTACTTCTATAGTGTTTGCAACCAATGTATTGGATACGGAAGGAAGCGCGTCACACTAATAGATTAGAGTTTATTGAAATAGAATGCAGCAGCACCAATAAGCCAAAAATGTAAAAGATGAGGCAGTGACACACGCTCAGCAGACACCAAACAGCAGTGATTGAAGAACTAACTTGAGCGTGATCTGCACTCACAAAGAGACCTCCCAGACAGCCGTGAACACTGCACACAACTGTTCACTAGCTCTGAAAGGCTCCTTTATGTACTTCTATAGTGTTTGCAACCAATGTATTGGATACGGATGGAAGCGCGTCACACTAATAGATTAGAGTTTATTGAAATAGAATGCAGCAGCACCAATTAGCCAAAAATGTAAAGGATGAGGCAGTGACACACGCTCAGCAGACTCCAAACAGCAGTGGTTGAAGAACTAACTTGAGCGTGATCTGCACTCACAAAGAGACCTCCCAGACAGCCGTGAACACTGCAGACAACTGTTCACCAGCTCTGAAAGGCTCCTTTATGTACTTCTATAGTGTTTGCAACCATTGTATTGGATATGGATGGAAGCACATCACACTAATAGATTAGAGTTTATTGAAATAGAATGCAGCAGCACCAATTAGCCAAAAATGTAAAGGATGAGGCAGTGACACACGCTCAGCAGACTCCAAACAGGAGTGGTTGAAGAACTAACTTGAGCGTGATCTGCACTCACAAAGAGACCTCCCAGACAGCCGTGAACACTGCAGACAACAGTTCACTAGCTCTGAAAGGCTCTTTTATGTATTTCTATAATGTTTGCAACCATTGTATTAGATACGGATAGAAGCACGTCACACTAATAGATTAGAGTTTATTGAAATAGAATGCAGCAGCACCAATTAGCCAAAAATGTAAAGGATGAGGCAGTGACACACGCTCAGCAGACTCCAAACAGCAGTGGTTGAAGAACTAACTTGAGCATGATCTGCACTCACAAAGAGACCTCCCAGACAGCCGTAAACACTACAGACAACTGTTCACTAGCTCTGAAAGGCTCCTTTATGTACTTCTATAGTGTTTGCAACCAATATATTGGATACGAATGGAAGCGCGTCACACTAATAGATTAGAGTTTATTAAAATAAAATGCAGCAGCACCAATTAGCCAAAAATGTAAAGGATGAGGCAGTGACACACGCTCAGCAGACTCCAAACAGCAGTGTGTTATGATTTGGTAGCTGAGAAGAGCAGGCAAAAACGGCAATACACCAGAGAGGTTGGAATCTACTGGATTGCAGTACCCTGACTAACCACCACAACTAGATGGCAGCCGTGGAGCGTACCTACGTTGGTCCTAGACGCCTCGTCACAGCCTGAGAGTCTAACTACACCTAAAGATAGAAAGAGGAAAGCTATCTGCCCCGGAGCAGATCCCCAAAGAACATAGGAAGCCCCCAAACATGTAATGGTGGTTAGACAAGAGGAAATACAGACACAGACAGAAAATAGTATGAGCAAACGTTGGGGCCCAATCTTCCTAGAAAGAAAAGGATAGGAAGGACACTTACTGCAATCCAAAAAACCCTAAAAAAAATACCAACTCTACTAATTGCAAAAACATCTGAGATCACACGACCTCTACCACCTAAATTAGTTCTCTGGTGTAACAAAACTAAGCCGCAGCCACTGAAAAAACTGGAAAAGGCAAATGAACAAATAACAGAGGCTCAGATAAACTGAGAGGAGCACAAGTCCCGGGAGGGGACCTGGCTGATCTCCACAGAAGTGCAGGAAAAAATGCAAAAAGCAAGCACAAAAATAAAAGCAGAAAATATCTTATCTGTTAGCAGAAGATGCAGGCAAGACTCAACAAGCTTCCAAGTGAACCAGGAACCAAAGTTGAGACAAGAACAATTGATCACCGGCAACCCTGATGGGAGGGAACCTCCCTTATATAAGACCAGTCTGTAACTCCTGATTGCCAATCTTCACAATCTTCGTTGAATGGTTCAGTACTGTTTGTAACCACCAGAGGGAGCTTCTGCTCAGAATTCATTTCTAACACATTCACAACAGCAGTGGTTGAAGAACTAACTTGAGCGTGATCTGCACTCACAAAGAAACCTCCCAAGACAGCCGTGAACACTGCAGACAACTGTTCACTAGCTCTGAAAGGCTCCTTTATGTGCTTCTATAGTGCTTGCAACCAATGTATTGGATATGGATGGAAGCGCGTCACACTAATAGATTAGAGTTTATTGAAATAGAATGGAGCAGCATCAATTAGCCAAAATTGTAAAGGATGAGGCAGTGACACACGCTCAGCAGACTCCAACCAGCAGTGGTTGAAGAACTAACTTGAGCTTGATCTGCACTCACAAAGAGACCTCCCAGACAGCCGTGAACACTGCAGACAACTGTTCACTAGCTCTGAAAGGCTCCTTTATGTACTTCTACAGTGTTTGCAACCAATGTATTGGATACGGATGAAAGCGCGTCACACTAATAGATTAGAGTTAATTGAAATAGAATGCAGCAGCACCAATTAGCCAAAAATGTAAAGGATGAGGCAGTGACACACGCTCAGCAGACTCCAACCAGCAGTGGTTGAAGAACTAACTTGAGCGTGATCTGCACTCACAAAGAGACCTCCCAGACAGCCGTGAACACTGCAGACAACTGTTCACCAGCTCTGAAAGGCTCCTTTATGTACTTCTATAGTGTTTGCAACCATTGTATTGGATATGGATGGAAGCGCGTCACACTAATAGATTAGAGTTTATTGAAATAGAATGGAGCAGCACCAATTTGCCAAAAATTTAAAGGATGAGGCAGTGACACACGCTCAGCAGACTCCAATCTATCTACTGGCTAACACGGTACGAAGATACACATCTTTCCTATATCAAGGATGAGGCAGTGACACACGCTCAGCAGACTCCAAACAGGAGTGGTTGAAGAACTAACTTGAGCGTGATCTGCACTCACAAAGAGACCTCCCAGACAGCCGTGAACACTGCAGACAACAGTTCACTAGCTCTGAAAGGCTCTTTTATGTATTTCTATAGTGTTTGCAACCAATGTATTAGATACGGATAGAAGCACGTCACACTAATAGATTAGAGTTTATTGAAATAGAATGCAGCAGCACCAATTAGCCAAAAATGTAAAGGATGAGGCAGTGACACACGCTCAGCAGACTCCAAACAGCAGTGGTTGAAGAACTAACTTGAGCATGATCTGCACTCACAAAGAGACCTCCCAGACAGCCGTGAACACTACAGACAACTGTTCACTAGCTCTGAAAGGCTCCTTTATGTACTTCTATAGTGTTTGCAACCAATATATTGGATACGAATGGAAGCGCGTCACACTAATAGATTAGAGTTTATTAAAATAAAATGCAGCAGCACCAATTAGCCTAAAATGTAAAGGATGAGGCAGTGACACACGCTCAGCAGACTCCAAACAGCAGTGTGTTATGATTTGGTAGCTGAGAAGAGCAGGCAAAAACGGCAATACACCAGAGAGGTTGGAATCTACTGGATTGCAGTACCCTGACTAACCACCACAACTAGATGGCAGCCGTGGAGCGTACCTACGTTGGTCCTAGACGCCTCGTCACAGCCTGAGAGTCTAACTACACCTAAAGATAGAAAGAGGAAAGCTATCTGCCCCGGAGCAGATCCCCAAAGAACATAGGAAGCCCCCAAACATGTAATGGTGGTTAGACAAGAGGAAATACAGACACAGACAGAAAATAGTATGAGCAAACGTTGGGGCCCAATCTTCCTAGAAAGAAAAGGATAGGAAGGACACTTACTGTAATCCAAAAAACCCTAAAAAAATACCAACTCTACTAATTGCAAAAACATCTGAGATCACACGACCTCTACCACCTAAATTAGTTCTCTGGTGTAACAAAACTAAGCCGCAGCCACTGAAAAAACTGGAAAAGGCAAATGAACAAATAACAGAGACTCAGATAAACTGAGAGGAGCACAAGTCCCGGGAGGGGACCTGGCTGATCTCCACAGAAGTGCAGGAAAAAATGCAAAAAGCAAGCACAAAAATAAAAGCAGAAAATATCTTATCTGTTAGCAGAAGATGCAGGCAAGACTCAACAAGCTTCCAAGTGAACCAGGAACCAAAGTTGAGACAAGAACAATTGATCACCGGCAACCCTGATGGGAGGGAACCTCCCTTATATAAGACCAGTCTGTAACTCCTGATTGCCAATCTTCACAATCTTCGTTGAATGGTTCAGTACTGTTTGTAACCACCAGAGGGAGCTTCTGCTCAGAATTCATTTCTAACACATTCACAACAGCAGTGGTTGAAGAACTAACTTGAGCGTGATCTGCACTCACAAAGAGACCTCCCAAGACAGCCGTGAACACTGCAGACAACTGTTCACTAGCTCTGAAAGGCTCCTTTATGTGCTTCTATAGTGCTTGCAACCAATGTATTGGATATGGATGGAAGCGCGTCACACTAATAGATTAGAGTTTATTGAAATAGAATGGAGCAGCATCAATTAGCCAAAATTGTAAAGGATGAGGCAGTGACACACGCTCAGCAGACTCCAACCAGCAGTGGTTGAAGAACTAACTTGAGCTTGATCTGCACTCACAAAGAGACCTCCCAGACAGCCGTGAACACTGCAGACAACTGTTCACTAGCTCTGAAAGGCTCCTTTATGTACTTCTATAGTGTTTGCAACCAATGTATTGGATACGGATGAAAGCGCGTCACACTAATAGATTAGAGTTAATTGAAATAGAATGCAGCAGCACCAATTAGCCAAAAATGTAAAGGATGAGGCAGTGACACACGCTCAGCAGACTCCAACCAGCAGTGGTTGAAGAACTAACTTGAGCGTGATCTGCACTCACAAAGAGACCTCCCAGACAGCCGTGAACACTGCACACAACTGGTCACTAGCTCTGAAAGGTTCCTTTATGTACTTCTATAGTATTTTCAACCAATGTATTGGATACGGATGAAAGCTCGTCACACTAATAGATTAGAGTTAATTGAAATAGAATGCAGCAGCACCAATTAGCCAAAAATGTAAAGGATGAGGCAGTGACACACGCTCAGCAGACTCCAAACAGCAGTGGTTGAACAACTAATTTGAGCGTGATCTGCACTCACAAAGAGACCTCCCAGACAGCCGTGAACACTGCAGACAACTGTTCACTAGCTCTGAAAGGCTCCTTTATGTACTTCTATAGTGTTTGCAACCAATGTATTGGATACGGATGGAAGCACGTCACACTAATAGATTAGAGTTAATTGAAATAGAAAGGAGCAGCACCAATTCCAAAAAAAAAAAAAAAAAGGATGAGGCAGTGACACACGCTTAGCAGACTCCAACCAGCAGTGGTTGAATAACTAACTTAAGCGTGATATGCACTCACAAAGAGACCTCCCAGACAGTCGTGAACAGTGCACACAACTGTTCACTACCTCTGAAAGGCTCCGCTCTGTACTTGTATTAGTGTTTGCAACCAATGTATTGGATACGGATGGAAGCGCGTCACACTAATACATGAGAGTTAATTGAAATTGAATGGAGCAGCACCAATTCCAAAAAAAAAAATAAATGAGGAAGTGAGTGACACGTGCAGCTGACTACAAACAGCGGTGGATGCAGTCCAAACTGCAGCATCACCCACCTTCACTGACACACAGACCTTGTAGAGAGCTGTGAAAACAGCACTGCAAGGCAAAAGGAAGCTTCACACAGCGGTTTTTCAAACAGCCTGCCTACAGAACAATTCACAAAAACGCAATCTCTAACTGTACCTCAGAATCAGAAGAGCAGCGTTCTATCCCTAACTGAATTCACAGCAGAGTGAAGCCAAAATGGCGGCGGCGCCTTTTATACTGCATTCTGACATCATTTCAGCAGCCAATCACAGCCATGCCATTAGTTAACATGACCGCAGCATTACAGGATGTGCCCACACTTCTTATGATTCCTCATTGGCTGAATAAAATCAAACTGCCTCTCAAAGAATTATGGGAACTTCCGATTCCGGTATACGATATAGCAAAAGTATCGGAACTCAGTATCGGAATTCCGATACCGCGAATATCGGCCGATACACGTTACTTGCGGTATCGGAATTCTCAACTCTACCAAAGAGACATTTTGTTCCCTTAACATACAAAGCATTTTCTTTCAAAATCCGGAATACACTCCGAACCTGTTCCACATGAGAATCCCACTAGCACCTTTCAATCTGGAGAACAAATCGGAAATCATGGGTAACGGATACTGATATTTAACAGTGATTTTATTAAGGAGACGATAGTCATTACATGGCCTCAATAAACCATCCTTCTTGGCCACAAAAAGTAAAAGCTGGCACCTAAACGTGAAGAGGACGGTCTGATATGGCCCTTCTCCAACGAGTCTTTGATATAAGATCTCATAGCATCATGTTGAGGTACAGATAAATTGAAGAGCCGACCATTGGGAAATTTACAACTCAGCACTAACTCAGAGAAATCAGCCAAATAATCAGGGACATGCTGAGATTGGGGAGAGGTAGAGAAAACAGGAGTGTCACTACCGACACATTGACAACCCCAACTAATCACAGACACAGACTTCCAATCCAGAACAGGATTATGGGTCTGCAACCAATGAAAACCCAGTACAATAATGTCATGTACATTACGCAACACCAAAAATTTGCAATTCTCTTTGTGGTCAGAGGCTACCCGCATTATCACCTGGGTCCAAAACTGGGTTTCATTCTCCACCAAAGGGGTAGCATCAATACCCTCAAAGGAATAGGGTTCCGCAGGGGCACCATGGAAAAAACCACAACATCTGGCAAAGTCAAAATCCATCATGTTCAAATCTGCCCCTGAATCAACAAAGGCCTTAGCAGAAAATGAAGATAAAGAACAGATCCAGGTAACCGTCAAGAGGAACTTAGGGCCCCGTCTCACATAGTGACACACCAGCGATCCCGACAATGATCAACGATGGTGTGACAGAAAAGAAGCATAACTTATTAAGCCTTCTAAATTCTTGACATTGAGCCCTAGAAACAACACTATCACACTGCATGGGCTCAGAGGTCTGTTCGAAAGTCAACACCTCCTCTCGCATAGTTTTACATTTACGAAAACGTCTGTCAATTTGTATGGTTAATGACATAGAGTCGTTGAGACCACAGGGGACAGGAAATCCCACCGTAACATCTTTTACGGTCTCTGCCAGATCTTTCCGAAAAAGAGCCACTAGGGCATCATCGTTCCATTTAGTAAGGACTGCACATTTACGGAATTTCTGACAAAATAACTCTGCCGCTTCCTGACCCTGGTTCAATGCCAATAAGGTTTTCTCAGCTTGATCAATAACATTAGGTTCATCATACAACAACCCCAGAGTCTGAAAAAACGCATCCACATTAGCCAAAACAGGATCCCCAGGTGTCAGGGAAAAAGCCCAGTCCTGAGGGTCACCGCGCAACAGGAAGATGACAATTTTAACCTGCTGCACCGAGTTCCCCGAGGAATTAGACTTTAAGGCAAAAAAACAATTTACAATTATTCTTAAAATTCAAAATTTAAACCAATCCCCAAATAACAAATCAGGAACAGGGATCTTATGTTCTACAGCAGACAACTGAGCAAGATAGGCAGAAATTCTCTGAACTTCAGCAGCGAGCTGCTCAACATGATCAGACAAATGCTTAGCCTCCATTGAAGAAAAAATCCTCCAACGGCCCCCATCGTAAAAGAGGAAAAAATATGTAAAAAATTCTGACCTTTTCTTTTTTATTATTCTTTCCTTCTTTAACCACTTTCTGCCATCCGACGTACTATCCCGTCCATGGTACCTGGGCCCGTATGACCAGGGATGGGATAGTACATCGCATGCAATAGGACGCACTCCCAGGGGATTATCACAGCTGACACCCGGCACATTAACCCCTGGCCCACCACGATCAAACATGATTGCGGTGTACCGGGGGCACAGGGAAGCATCGCTCAGGGAGAAGGCTCCCTGCGTGCTTCCGGAGACCCTCAGAACAGCGCGATGGGATCGCGCTGTTCTGAGGCCTTCCTTTCTGCAGGACCCCGGATCCAAAATGGCCACGGGGTCCTGCAGGGAGGCGGCTTCCTCAGCGCCTGCTAATAGCAGGCGCTGAGGAAGCCTGCAGCACTGCCTGTGAGATCGCTGGTCTCACAGAGGGCTGTGCACACTGTCAGACCAGCGATCTGACATTATACAGTGGTGTCCCACCCTGGGACAAAGTAAAAAGGTTAAAAGAATGAAAATCACATGTGTAAAAAAAAATTCCAAAATAAAGGAAATAAAATATTCCCGAATAAATTCATTTCTTCCTGTAAATAAAAAAAATAAAAGTACACATATTTGGTATCGCCGCGTCCATAACGACCCGCCCTATAGAACTGTCCCACTAGTTAACCCCTTTAGTTAACCCCTTATATAAAAACAGAGCAAAAACCAATGCTTTATCATCATACCGTCGAACAAAAAGTGGAATAACACGCGATCAAAAAGACGGATATAAATAAACATGGTACCGCTGAAAACGACATCTTGTCCTGCAAAAAACAAGCTGCCATACAGCATCATCAGCGAAAAAAAAAAAATTTATAGCTCGCAGAATAAAGCGATGCAAAAAGAATTATTTTTTATATAAAATTATTTTTATTGTATAAAAGCGCCAAAACATAAAAAATTATATAAATGAGGTATCGCCGTAATCATACTAACCCGAAGAATAAAATTGTTTTATCAATTTTACCACACGCGGAACGGTATAAACGCCCCCCCAAAAGAAATTCATGAATTGCTGATTTTTGTTCATTCTAACCTCCCAAAAATCGAAATAAAAAGCGATCAAAAAATGTCACATGCCCAAAATGGTACCAATAAAAACGTCAACTCGTACCGCAAAGAATAAGACCTCACGTGACTCTGTGGGCCAAAATATGCAAAAATTATAGCTCTCAAAATGTGGTGATGCAAAAACTATTTTTGCAATAAAAAGCGTCTTTTAGGCTAAGTGCACACGTTGAGGATTCTTAGCGTTTTTGCCATGGCTTTTCACGGCGAAAACGCCGCCAAAACGCGGCAAAAACGCCTTCCCAATGCAACTCATTATACCCTATGGGATTCTGCAATGATGTTCACATGCTGCGCTTTTTTCTGCAGTGCAATCGCATCGCGGATAAAAAGCAGCATGCACATTCTTTTTGCGGAATCGCAGCGATTCCGCCGCCATAGGAATACATTAAACCGCTTACATTTCCGCATGTGGCTATGCCCACCATGCGCAAAATAAGCTGTTCATGTGCGGATGGTACCCAGGGCCTGGAGGAGAGGAGACTCTCCTCCAGGCCCTGGGTACCATACCCTGTGAAAACAATAATTAAAATAAAAAATAATGATATTCTCACCTTACGGCGGCCCCCGCAGCCTTCCCGCCTCTAAGTGACGCTCCCGGCCAATCCCGTTCCCAGTAATGCATTGCGAGAATCACCCCAGATGACGTAGCGGTCTCGCATGATGCTATGTCATCTGGGGTCATTGTCGCTATGCTTCCTTGGAAACGGGATTGGCCGCGAGCGTCGCTGAGGACCAGGAAGGCTGCGGGGGCCGCCGGAAGGTGAGAATAGCACGATTTATTATTTTTTTTATTATTTTTACATTATATCTTTTTACTATTGATGTGGCATAGTCTGCATCAATAGTAAAAAGTTTGTCACACTTGTCAAACACTTGTTTGACTCGTGTGACCAACCTGTCAATCAGTTTTCCAAGCAATGCTACAGATCGCTTGGAAAACGCTAGCATTCTGCAAGCTAAGATTACTCTTGCAAAACGCTAGTTTTTAGCGGGAATACGCATTCCAATAAAAATGCTTATTTTCCACGGCAGGGAGGTGCGGGATTGCGGCGGAAATTACCGCGGCAATTCCGCAACGTGTGCACTTAACCTTAGTGTGACAGCTGCCAAACATAGAAACACGCTTTAAATAGTAACATAGTAACATAGTTATTAAGGTTGAAGGAAGATTTTTAAGTCCATCTAGTTCAACCCATATCCTATCCTAACCTGCCCTAACATGTTGATCCAGAGGAAGGCAAAAAAAAACCCAAGTGGCGAACAGTAAGCTTCACATTGGGGAAAAAAATTCCTTCCCGACTCCACATACAGCAATCAGACTAACTCCCTGGATCAACGCAGTATCTAGGAAACTAGTGAATATAGCCTGTAATATTATACTTTTCAAGAAAGGCATCCAGTCCCTTCTTAAATTTTAGTAAGGAATCACTCATTACAACATTAGACGGCAGAGAGTTCCATAAAGAATCTGCGTCTGTGATTATGGCTAAACCTTCTTACCTCCAGATGTAGAGGATGCCCCCTTGTCCCCGTCACAGGTCTAAGAGTAAAAAGATCATTAGAAAGGTCTTTGTACTGTCCCCTCATATATTTATACATTGTAATAAGATCACCCCTAAGCCTTCGTTTTTCCAAACTAAATAACCCCAAGTGTAATAATCTGTCTTGGTATTGCAGACCCCCCAGTTCTCTAATAACCTTGGTCGCTCTTCTCTGCACCCGCTCCAGTTCATCCATGTCTTTCTTATACACCGGAGACCAGAACTGCACACAGTATTCTAAGTGTGGTCGCACCAGTGACTTGTATAGAGGTAAAATTATGTTCTCCTCATGAGCATCTATGCCTCTTTTAATGCATCCCATTATTTTATTTGCCTTGGCAGCAGCTGCCTGACATTGGCCACTAAATGTGAGTTTGTCGTCCACCCATACACCCAGGTCTTTTCAGTGACAGTTTTGCCCAGTGTTTTACAATTAAGCACATAATTATACATCTTGTTTGTTCTACCCAAGTACATGACCTTACATTTATCCCCATTAAAACTCATTTGCCATTTATCAGCCCAAGCTTCTAGTTTACATAAATCCTCCTGTAATATAAAATTGTCCTCCTCTGTATTTATTACCCTGCAGAGTTTAGTGTCATCAGCAAATATTGAAATACTACTCTGTATGCCCCCTATAAGGTCATTAATAAATATGTTAAAGAGAAGCGGCCCCAATACTGACCCCTGTGGTACCCCACTGCTAACCGTGACCCAGTCCGAGAGTGCTCCATTAATAACCACCCTTTGTTTTCTATCCATGAGCCAGTTCTTAACCCACTTACACATATTTTCCCCTATCCCCATGGTTCTCATTTTATGTATCAACCTTTTGTGTGGGACTGTATCAAAAGCTTTTGAGAAGTCCATGAACACCATGTCCACTGCATTCCCTTGGTCCAGTCCTGAACTTATCCCTTCATAAAAGCTTATCAGATTAGTCTGACAAGAACGGTCCCTCGTAAACCCATGCTGATACTGTGTCATGAGGTTATTCAGCCTCAGATACTCCAATATAGTATCCCTTAAAAAACCCTCCAGGATTTTACACACAGTAGATGTTAAGCTCACTGGCCTATAATTTCCAGGTTCAGTTTTTGCCCCCTTTTTGAATATTGGCACCACATTTGCTATAACGCCAGTCCTGTGGTACAGACCCCGTTATTATGGAATCTTTAAAGATTAAAAATAATGGTCTATCTATGACTGTACTTAATTCCTGCAGTACTCAGGGGTGTATCCCATCCGGGCCCGGGGATTTGTCAACTTTAGTGATTTTTAGACGCCGCCGTACTTCCTGCTGGGTTAAGCAGGTGACATTTAATGGAGAATTTTTTTTATCACTGATCATGTTATCTGTCATGGGATTTTCTTGTGTAAATACAGTTGAAAAAAAGTCATTTAGCATATTGGTTTTTTCCTCATCCTCATCCACCATTTCACCCAGATGATTTTTAAGGGGACCAACACTATCATTTTTTAGTTTCTTGCTATTTATGTAGTTAAAGAATATTTTGGGATTATTTTTACTTTCTCTGGCAACGAGTCTCTCTGCCTCAATCTTTGCTGTCTTGATTTGCTTTTTACAGAATTTATTCAGTCTTCTGTATTTATTTAATGCCTCATCACTACCTACTTGCTTTAATTCCCTAAACGCTTTCTTTTTGTCCCTTATTGCGCCCCTTACAGCTCTATTTAGCCATAGTGGTTTCCTCCTAATTCTAGCATGTTTATTCCCATAGGGTATATACTGTGCACAGGTCCTATTCAGGATGCTAATAAACATCTCCCATTTTCTTTGTGTATTTTTATGTCTCAGGATGTCGTCCCAGTTTATTGCACCAAGATGATCTCTCATCCGTTGGAAATTTGCCTTCCAGAAGTTTAGTGTCCTTGTAACCCCTCGACTACACATCTTATTAAAGGATACATGAAAGCTTATTATTTTGTGATCACTATTACCCAAGTGACCCCCAACCCCTATATTTGATATGCGGTCTGGCCTGTTGGTTAATATTAGGTCTAGCAGTGCCTCCCCTCTTGTTGGGTCCTGAACTAGTTGTGAAAGGTAATTGTCTCTCATAGTTGCCAAAAACTTATTACCTGTGCTGGAACTACAGGTTTCTGTTCCCCAATGTATTTCAGGGTAGTTGAAGTCCCCCATAATAATGACTTCTCCTTGAGTTGCTGCTTCATCTATTTGCTTTTCGAGGATATTCTCTGTTGCTTCCATTATTTTAGGAGACTTATAACAAACCCCTATCAGTAATTTATTATTTTTTCCCCCTCCCCTAATCTCCACCCACAGAGACTCTACATCTTGATTAGATTCACAGATCTCACGCAGGATGGGTTTTAAGGATGATTTTACATATAAACACACACCCCCACCTCGCTTATTTTTACGGTCATTCCTAAACAGACTATAGCCCTGTAAATTAACCGCCCAGTCGTGGCTCTCATCCGGCCAAGTCTCAGATATCCCCACCATGTCATAATTATGTTAAAACAAAATTAATTCTAATTCCGCCATTTTGTTGGTGAGGCTTCTAGCATTAGTATACATGCACTTTATGTATCTCTCTGAACCTCTATTCTTACTTAAATTATTAACTGTTCTAACCCCACCCCTCATGCCACCCCCACCCCCAATTTCATTATTTGTGCCCAGGTCTCTATCTGCACTGCCTTCCCCTCCTATAAAATGAATACCCTCCGCCCTAGTCCCTAGTTTAAAGACTCCTCCAACCTTCTAGCCATTTTCTCCCCCAGCACAGCTGCACCCTCCCCATTGAGGTGCAGCCCGTCCCTATCATAGAACCTGTAGCCAACTGAGAAGTCAGCCCAGTTCTCCAGGAGCCCAAACCCCTCCTTCCTACATCAATACTTGAGCCACTTATTAACCTCCCTAATCTCCCGTTGCCTCTCTGGTGTGGCACGTGGTACAGGCAGTATTTAAGAAAATACCACGTTGGAGGTCCTTGCTTTAAGCTTGCAGCCTAATTCCCTGAAATTGTCTTTAAGGACCTTCCACCTACCTCTAACTTTGTCATTTGTGCCAATGTGCACCATGACCGCTGGGTCCTCACCAGCCCCTCCCAGTAATCTGTCAACCCAATTATCGATGTGTCGGACTCGAGCACCAGGTAGGCAGCACACTGTTCGACGATCCCTGTCTTTGTGACAGATTGCCCTATCTGTTCCCCTAATAATTGAGTCCCCCACTACCAGCACCTGTCTGGCCTGCCCTGCTCTCCTAATTCCCCCCTTACTGGAGCAGACAGTAAATCAACCCACCCTTTATCACCCCTTTAGTTAGGGAAAATAATAAAATTAAAAAATGTATTTATTTCTATTTTCCCATTAGGGTTAGGGTTAGGGTTGCGGCTAAAGTTAGGGTTAGGGTTGGGGCTAAAGTTAGAATTAGGGTTAGGGTTGGGATTAGGGTTAGGGGTGTGTTAGGGTTAGGTTTGTGGTTAGGGTTAGGACTAGGGTTAGGGGTGTGTTGGGGTTAGGGTTGGAGTTAGAATTGGGGGGTTTACACTGTTTAGGCACATCAGGGGCTCTCCAAATGTGACATGGTGTCTGATCTCAATTCCAGCCAATTCTGTGTTGAAAAAGTCAAACGGTGCTCCTTCCCTTCTGAGCTCTGCCATGCGCCCAAACAGTAGTTAACCCCCACATATAGGGTATCAGCGTACTCAGGACAAATTGCACAATATCTCTTGGGGTCCAATTTCTTCTGTTACCCTTGGAAAAATAAAAAATTGGGGCGAAATTATCATTTTTGTAAAAAAAAATGATATTTTTGTTTTTACGGCTGTACGTTATAAACTTCCGTGAAGCACTTGGGGCTTCATAGTGCTCACCATACATCTAGATAAGTTCCTTGTGGTGTCTATTTTCCAAAATGGTGTCATTTGTGGGGGTTTCCACTGTTTAGGCACATCAGGGGCTCTCCAAACACGACATTGCGTCCAGCCAATTCTGCTTGAAAAAGTCAAACGGCGCTCTTTCCCTTCCGAGCTCTGCCATGCACCCAAACAGTAGTTTACCCCCACATATGGGGTATCAGCGTACTCAGGACAAATTGCACAATAACTTTTGTGGTCTTGTTACCCTTGGGAAAATAAAGATTGGGGTGAAAAGATCATTTTTGTGGAAAAAATATGATTTTTTTAATTTTACGGCTCTACGTTATAAACTTGTGTGAAGCACATGGGGGTTCAAATTGCTCACCACAGATCTAGATAAGTTCCTTAGGGGGTCTAGTTTCCAAAATGGTGTCTCTTGTGGGGTTTCCACTGTTTAGGCACATCAGTGGCTCTCCAAATGCAACATGGCGTTCAATCTCAATTCCAGCCAATTTTGGTTGGAAAAACTCAAATGATGCTCCTTCCATTCAGAGCTCTGCTGTGCGCCCAAACAGTGGTTCCCCCCCACATATGTGGTATCAGCGTACTCAGGACAAATTGGACAACAACTTTTGTGGTCCATATTCTTCTGTTGCCCTTGGGAAAAAAAATTGGTGACTAAAAATTATTTTTGAGGGAAAAAAATAGGATTTTTTATTTTCATGCCTGGGCATTATAAACTTGTGTGAAGCACTTGGGAGTTCAAAGTGCTCACCACAGATCTAGATAAGTTCCTTAGGGGGTCTAGTTTCCAAAATGGGGTCACTTGTGGGGGGTTTCCACTGTTTAGGCACATCTGGGGCACTGCAAATGGAACATGACCCCCATCAACATCTGCATTCCAAAACGTTATTACTTCCTTTCCAAGACCTGCCGTGCGCCCAAACATTTCACCCCCCACATATGGGGTTTCAGCGTACTCAGGACAAATTGGAAAACCACTTTTGGGGTCCAATTTTCTTGGGAAAAAATCAAAAATTTGGGACTAAAAAATCTTTTTTGTGGAAAATTGTTTTTTTTTTTTCACACCCAGGCATTATAAACTTTTGTGAAACACTTGGGGTTCAAAGTGCTCAAAACAGATCTAGATAAGTTCCATAGGGGGTCTAGTTTCCATAATGGTGTCGCTTGTTGGGGGTTTCCACTGATTAGGCGCATCAGGGGCTCTCCAAATGCGACATGGCGTCCAATCTCAATTCCAGCCAATTTTGGTTTGAAAAAGTCAAACGGCGCTCCTTCCCTTATGAGCTCTGCCGTGTGCCCAAACAGTGGTTTTCCCCCACATATGGGGTATTGGCGTACTCAAGAGAAATTGCACAACAACTTTATCTGTCCATTTTCTCCTTTTACTCTTGTGAAAATAAAAAAAGTTTGTAAATGATCATTTTTGTGACTAAAAAGTTAAATGTTCATTTTTTCCTTCCACGTTGTTTCAGCCCCTGTAAAGCACCTGAAGGGTTAATAAACTTCTTGAATGTCTTTTTGAGTACCTTGAGGGGTGCAGTTTTTAGAATGGTGTCACTTTTGGGTATTTTCTGCCATATAGACCCTTCAAAGTGACTTCAAATGTGAGGTGGTCCCCTAAAAAAAATGGCTTTGTAAATTTTGTTGTAAAAATGAGAAATCGCTTGTCAAATTTTAACACTTATAATTTCCTAACAAAAAAATTTTTGTTCCAAAATTGTGCTGATATAAAGTAAACATGTGGGAAATGTTATTTATTAACTATTCTGTGTGACATATTTCTCTGTTTTAAGGGAATAAAAATTGAAAGTTTGAAAATTGCAACATTTTCAAAATTTTCGGCATATTTGCATTTTTTTCAAAAATAAACGCAAGTTATATGGAAGAAATTTTACCACTAACGTGAAGTACAATATGTCACGATAAAACATTCTCAGAATCGCAAAGATCCGTTGAAGCGTTCCAGAGTTATAACCTCATAAAGAAACAGTGGTCAGAATTGTAAAAATTGGCACGATCATTAACGTGCAAACCACCCTTGGGGGTTAAGGGGTTAAAGTACCCTAGAATCTACAGTAAGGCCAGTCATTCTGGTATGATACGGTAACCGAGGAGGACAATTTAGAACTAGGCCAGGCAACCAGACACCCAGAGAGGTTGGTAACTTAGCGGATTGCAGACCCTAAACTGAAAACACTACTAGAATTAGACGTGGGATGTACCTACGATGCCCTAGACTCCTCGACACAGCCAAAGAGTTAACTAAGCCTAAGGAGAGAAAGGGGAAAGCTAAACTGCCTCGGAGTAGAGCCCCAAAGGAATAGATAGCCCCAAACATATATTGCCGGTGAGACAGATGAAGCATAAAACACAGGCAGAAAATAGAGTGAGCAAATGCTGGGGCCCAAACTGTCTAGATAGTACAGGACGGAAAAGGATAATGTCTGCAAACCCGCAAAAAACCCTAGGAAAAATTCCAACACGTCTGATATGCAAAACTACTGAGGCCACACGACCTCTCCCCCACTAAATCAGAACTCTGGTGTACACTGGATGCAAAACAACAGATACTGAAATAACAGGGAACTAGGAATACTGAACAGACTGACAATAGCTGTGGCAACTGAAAACAGAGTCAAGCACAGGTCCCAGCAGGGAACCCAGCTGCACTCACACAGTAAGGCAGAAATCAGAGCAAAGCAAAAAGGAAACAATGCCACAGATAAAAAAAAAAACAGACAAATAACTTATCTGAAAGATGCAGGACTAAGCAGGATGCAAGCAGACTTCAAAATGGCTCTGGAAAAAACCCAAAATGACCGACAACAGCTAAGGGAAGGCTGCTCATTTAAATTTCTCCAGTCTGTAACACCTGATCTCCAATCATCATTTTCAGGTAATAGACCTTAGTCAGCCAGACCAGCTCCATTACCAGCAGCAACCACCAAAGGGAGCCCAAACTCAGAAGCTAGATCCAAAGTGTTCACAACAGGCAGCGCAACATAACGTCAGCCATGCTTGCCAGATTGGTAACAGGCAAGACTTCCATGTCCTCAAAAACAGGGCAACTGACCAAAGTGTCCTCCTCTTCCTTTTTTCTTCTCTGTCCTCTGGCCATCCACGCTAAACAGACGGTATGACAGTTGTGGTTGTAGTCGCGTCCTCCTCTTCCTCATTGTTAACTAATCTATGTTGGGATGACACGAGGCTGGGCTGTGTGTAATCATTCTGTATGGTCCCTTGATCCATGTCCTAGTGCTCCTCCTGCAATGTCTCCACTTTCATTGTGAGCAGAGAGCTTTTCAGAATGCAAAATGCTAATTATGGCGTCATCGCCGCTCACCATCTTTGTGAACTCCTCAAAGTTTTGGAGGATGCTACATATGTCTGAAATTCATGTCCACTCCTGAGGTCTTATGTGTGGAGTCAAACGTGATAATCGATGGCCTTGTTGATGCTGGTATTCAACAACTGCCCACTCCTGCTCACAAATTCTTTCTAACATATGCAGTAAAATCTGTCAAACATCCAAAGACCATGAATATGCCAAGAACTCCAAGCAGGAAACACAGTAAATCTCTTTATTAATTCATAGTGGAAGAGATATATTATACATCAAATATTAAAATCATATTAAAAAGACATTATGTGTATGTACAGAACATTATTATGTATCAGACCAATGTTGGTAAGGCAAATCCTACAGAAAGGACACAATATATATCAAGGACAATATAAAAAAGAAAAAAGAAAAAAACAAGAATAAAAATGAGATATATACAACCTAAAAAGACTTTACACTGTGAAAAAGGACCACATGATATTCATGCAAAACTGCAAAAAAGTGTGCAAAGAAATGCAACAAATGTGCAAAAAGCGCCAGAAAATGTGACTAACATTAAATAGTTAACTTCACACAAAAAAATTGTGCAATGCTAAAAGATAATGTGCCTTTCAAAAAATCGCAATAAATATGTTTGTGCAATATATGCAATAATGTGCAAAAGACGCCAAAGTTGTAGCTAATAGAGTAAACCGATACTTAAAATTATTGAGCACGATTACTGAGAAGTAAATGAAAGAGCATAATATACCTTAAATATTTGTGCCTTTAAGGGATGCCAAGTTCTGCATCCATGCGCTACCCGACGCACGTTTCGGAGAAACTTCCTTCGTCTGGCGCTGGTGAAATTGAATGATAGGACCCTTTTGTATATCCCTTTATCTAGGGCCAATAACCGTGACCCAAGTGTCAATGGCTCACGCGCCACTAGGAGGACCCAAAAGTCCCAGTCACTGCGTCATGTGGTCGGACGTACTAAAATGTGCACACAGGTGGCGTACTTTAACCAGCAGATCCGGCAGCTCCAGATAGCTTTTTAGAAAACGTTGAACAACGAGGTTCAGCACATGGGCCATGCATGGTACGTGTGTCAGTTCGCCTCGCCTTAAAGCCGCGACCAGGTTCCTGCCATTGTCACACACGACCATGCGTGTTTGGAGACTTAGCAGTATCAGCCACACATCTGCCTGCTCTTTCAGAGCTGTCAACAACTCTTCAGCATTGTGTGGTTTGTCACCTAAGAAAATTAGCTTCAGCACAGCCTCTTACCGTTTTGCTTTGGCAGTGCTGCAGTGCTTCCAGCTTATGACTGATGTGCTCATTTCTGAAATGGAGGCTGAAGAGGAGGAGGAGGAGGAGGTGCAGGAGCTGTGCACAGTGGGGGCAACCCAGATTAACGTAGGGCCCGCAATCCTTGGCGTTGGGAGGACGTGTTCCATCACAAGGTCTGACTGGGTCCCTGCTTCCACTATGTTAACCCAGTGTGCCATCAGTGAGATGTACTGTCCCTTGCCACAAGCACTTGTCAACGTGTCTGTGGTTAGGTGTACTTTCCCTGTAACTGCATTGTTGAGGGCACGGTTAATGTTGTGGAACACGTGATATTGTAATTCCGGGATGGCACAGCAGGAGAAATAGTGGCGGCTGGGGACAGAGTACCTTGGGACAGCCACCGCCATCAGGTTGCGGAAAGCTTCCATCTCAACAAGCCTAAAAGGCAACATTTCGAGTGCAATCAGACTCTAAATATGAGAATTGAGTACTGTGGCCTGTGGGGCATTGGCTGCGTATTTCTGCTTACGTTCCAATGACTGGGGTACGGACAACTGAAGGCTGCACAGGGTCAAGGATGTGGACGTGCTTGATGATGGTGCTATTTGACTGTGGTCAACGGCAGGGCAGGAGGCATCTTCGCATGCACCGTGGACAGGGGATTGGCTTGCACGCACAACAGTGGAAGAAGCAGTGCTGTCACCCGCAGACACTGTTTCTGGAGCCTGGGGTTGGGCCCACAAAGTGGGGTGCTTTGCTGCCATGTGCCTGATCATGCTGGTGATGGTAAGGCTGGTAGTTTTTCTACTCCTGCTGCTGCTGGGATGACAGGTGTTGCAAATGGCCTGTTTCGGGTTATCAGCAGAGTCTTTAAAAAATAACAAGACTCGGGAAGACCTAACAGTTGGACTGGCAACTACCGTCAGGTTGGTGTTATGGGGAACGGTTGCCCTCCCTCTGTCTGCGGCCACCACACTGCTTCTTCCTGCCTGAAGTGGTGCAATGCCTACCTACCCCTGTGTGCTGCTGTCCTCGCTCTGCATGTCCTCCTGCCTGATTGGGTCTGTTACTACATCATCCACCCCCTCATCTTCCATTTCCCCATCCTGGTCCTCCTCCTGACTTTCCGGCAATTGTGTCTCATCATCGTCCACTTCTTGTGACCATGGTTGTGCAAAGATTTGTGCATCGCTACATGGAATATCATCTTGCCCCGCTTCTAGTGGAGTGGGCAAGAGGCACGAATCTCCAAATGGAAAACCGAACAGCTCTTCGGAGTGTCCAAATGTGGGATCAGTTGTCTCTGGGCACTCAGCATGGTGGGAGGAAGGAGGATCAGGGTAAGGAATATGCGGTCCAGATTCACGGCTAATGTGACTTGACAGTGTTGAAAACAGGGTGCTGGTGGTGGTGAATAAGTAACTTTAAGTATTATCCGCTATCCAACCAACAATCTTTTCACACTGCTCAAACTTCAATAGTGCTGTCTTGCCGCAGTCCCCTAGGACTTCGGACACTAAGGTCCAGCGAGAAGATGTGGGTGTTTTCATTGGGCCAATTTCAGCTTGCCCACGGCCTCGGCCTGCACCATTACTATCACGTCCACTTCCCCATCCCTTGCCATGCGCCTGGCCCATTGTAAATGGAATAGAATATTATACATGTTCACTACAAAAGGGTGATTTAGGAGTCAACTTGTATGTGATACATGTGCTTGAAAACCACACTTTTACCTATCTGGACTTTAGGTAAAAATATTTTTGGCCTTATCAGATTTAATAATTGTGTTAGCAGACTGCAAAAAAATACAATGTTTTGGCCTAAACTGGACAAACTTTGAGCATGCACAGATATGAGCTGACAAATTTTTATTTTTGGGCTAACTAGTGCTGTATATCAGGACTGTGACACCCAGGACAAAAAAGGAAAACTGGACTACACTGCCCAAACTTTGAGCACACACAGATATGAGCTGGCACGGAGATACAACTACAACAAATGTGTGGCCTGTATTTTTTTTCCAGATACTGCTGTATATAAGTACAGTGACACCCAGGACAAAAAAAAAGAAAACTGCCGTAAACTGCCCAAACTTTGAGTACACACAGATATGAACTGACACGGAGATACCAGTACGACAAATGTGTGGCCTGCATTTTTTTTATTTTTGGGCTAACTAGTGCTGTATATCAGTACAGTGACACCCAGGACAAAAAAAACAAAACTGACGTAAACTGGCCAAACTTTCAGCATGCACAGATATGAACTGACATGGAGATACCACAGCGAAACATGTGTGGCCTGTTTTTTTTTTTTTACTTTTGGCTAAATACTGGTGTATATAAGTACAGTGACAACCAGCCCAAGAAAAGAAAACTGGCGTAAACTGGCCAAACTTTGAGCACGCACAGATATAAGCTGGCACGGAGATACCACACCGAACATGTGTGGCCTGTTTTTTTTTTTGGTTAAATACTGATGTATATAACTACAGTGACACCAAGCCAAAAAGAAAAACTGGCGTAAACTGGCCAAACTTTGAGCACGCACAGATATGAGCTAGCATGGAGATACCAAATCGAAACATGTGTGGCCTGTTTTGTTTTTTTGTGGCTAAATACTAATGTATATAATTACAGTAACATCCAGCCCAAAAAAAAACTGGTGTCAACTGGTCAAACTTTCAGCATGCACAGATATGAGCTGGCACGGAGATACGACACCAAAACATGTGTGGCCTGTTTTTTTTTTTTTTGGCTAAATATTGGTGTATATAAGTACAGTGACACCAAAGCCAAAAAAATAAAACTGGAGTAAACTGACCAAACTTTGAGGACGCACAGATATAAGCTGGCATGGATATACCACACCGAAAAATGTGTGACCTGTATTCCAATTACACCTGGGGCTAGCTATATACAGCCAATATCTCATACAGGTAGCAGCAGCAGCAATAGAACACAGGAAGGGAATGGACCTCTTGAAGTATGCAATGATCTATATACACACATACAGTGCCTGCAGGTCTTGCACTGATATGTATAGAGCGAAGTACACTACCCTGCCTACCTAACACTGGAACCTATATACTCCGGAATTAGTCCTAAGAAGGACTGTTGGCTTATCTGGATTTTAGTAGTTTAGGATGGTAGAGGAGATGGTTTAGGAGCAGCAGCTCTCCCTACACTATGTCAATCTGGAGTTGAATGCGGCGAGCAAGGCGGCTTCCGGTCTCTTATACCCTTGATGATGCTTTGAAGCCAGCCAATCACTGCACGACCACAACAAAGATGGCTGCAATGTTTCATGGCCTGGCAGACAATCCCTGTATTGTGATTGGGTCTGTAAAGTCCGCCAGAAAAGCTGGGTGGAGACCCGAGTTCCCGCCGAGTAATCCCGGAAATGCTCGGTGCTCGCCGAGTACACCGAGTACCAAGATACTCAGGCGAGTGACGAGTAGTGGCGAGCACGTTGGCTCATCACTAGTCATGACAGATAAGTGCATCTGCCTGTTCCCTGAAAGTGTAGACTGCCTAAGTTTCATCAAGATGAACAAATCATGGATCTCCAATGGCTTTTGCACCCCGTTCACAGACTAGGCAGGCTCGGTGATGGTGTTGTTTTTAGTGTGTTGAACTGATCTCACCTTATTGCAGAGTAGCAAAACTGAGCAGCATCACAAGTGCCACCAGGTGGCGAAAGAGTGGTCAGAAACAGTCAGGAGCAGAAGTAATAGAAGTCACAGCAGTACATGTGGTCAGAAACAAGCCAGGGGGTCAGCAACGGTCAGAAGCGGGTAAGTGTTATGTTTCGGTAGCTGAGGAGAAATTGCAAAAAATAGCCAAAGTAGTAATGGACCAGAGAGGCTGGAAACTATTGGATTGCAGTACCCCAAACTAACCGCCACACTAGAAGTAGCCGTGGAGCGTACCTACTGTGATCCTAGATGCCTCGTCACAGCCGGAGAGATAACTACACCTAAAGGCGGAAAGATGAACGCTATCTGCCCTGGAGCAGAATCCCAAAGAAATAGGAAGCCCCCAAACATTTAATGGCGGTTAGACAAGAAGAAAATACGGACACAGACAGAAAATAGAATGAGCAAACGCTTGGGCCCAATCTGTCTAGATAGAAAAGTATAGGAAAGAATTCTGACTGCAACCCAAAAAACCCCTGACAAAAATACCAACACTTCTGATTAACAAAAAACCTGAGATCACATGATCTCTACCACCTAAATCAGATCTCTGGTGTAACACACAGCAACTCAGCAAATAAAAAGTGACAAAGGAACAAAGCAAAAGTGCAAACACAAAATGAGCACAATTGCAGCGCCAGACCCCAAAAGGGACCAGGCTGTAGTCCACTGCAAGCAGCAAACCAGCAGTGAAAATCCAACAGAGGAAAAAAAAACAGCAAAACACTTATCTGAATGAGAGCAGGAAAGCAAGCTGTGCTCCAAGCAAAACCAAGAGGAACAATTGATTACCGGCAAGGCTGATGGGGACTCAGGTCACTTATATCATACCATTCAGGGCCAGCTGAAGGCCATTCAGTAATTAGTTCATTACCCTCAGCAACCACCGGAGGGAGCCCCAGCTCATAAGTCGCCTCCAGAGTATTCACAACAGGTAAGACAATGACAGAAGACAGAAGCAGGTTTGAATGCAAGCCAAGTCAAAACCAGGGAGTCAACAAATGTACAGGGATACACTGAGTCAGGACAGACAGAGGGAATAAACAGGGAGCTTCTTTCAGTCCTTCTCTCTGTCAGCAGCTCCTCCAGACTAGGAGCCTGCTGCAAGGTTCTATCTCTTCCCGCCTTCTCCTATGGGAAGGTTGCCTATGCACATCTTTCCCCTTCTTCCCCTATGGGAAGACTCACTCTCACTTCCCTCTATTCTCCTGTTCTAACCCTCCAGCTCCACCCACCATCTAACACCCTTTCCTAGACATGCTAGAGGAACTGCACTAGTGTGTGTGATGGATGTAGTGTTGTCAGAGCCTTGTTCTGTATCTCCATCTAACCTGAAAGGTGGGATACCACACCAATGGTTGAGATGCAATGCCTCTGTGGCGACTGGACCCTCAGGGTTGCCACATAGGTAAGATACGAGGGTTGTGAAGTAGGCCTGTTTAGCAGAGATGAGAGCAGCTTTGAAAGCGAGTATTGTCTGTTTGAATGCAGTGAAGTCGTCTTGCAAAATTTTCTTCCAATGCCGCTCTGCAACCCATGACACTTGCCAGAGCTTTTTAGTGGTGTTATTGTGACAGGGTTGCCTGTTGATACGTCGCACTTTGCCATGAACAAGAAGGGCGACCACGCCAATAGCTGATGCGAGAGTGGCATTGTAGAAAGCAGTGGCACTGTCTGTGTCGAGGAGTGAGGATATGGATGCCAGTGGTAGAAAAGAGTCAGAGAGCGTGTGGGTGTTTAGGTGTGTGAAGTTTCTGCGGGGGTGCGCATGTTGCTGGACATGGATGACAGGTAAGGAGGACAGGGATGAGAAAGTGAGTAGATAGAAGTGAGATAGAGGGGAGGTGGTGAAGTTAGATAGAGAGCAGAGACAGGTGAAGACCAGGTCTAATGTAAGTCCGTCTGTGTGGGTGGCTGAGGAGGACCACTGAGCAAGTCCAAAAGATGAAGTGACGGAAAGGAGTTTGTAGGCTGTTGACTGAAGAGTATCAGTGGTGATGTTAAAGTCACCCATGATGATAGTGGGGATGTCAGTGGAAAGAAAGTGAAGAAGCCAGGTAGAGAATTGGTCAATAAAGGCAGTGGCCGGGCCCAGAGGTCGGTATATGACGGCCTCTTGGAGGTTGGAGGGAGAGTAGATGCAGACAGAGTGGACTTCAAAAGAGGGGAGGATTAGGGAGGGAAGAGGTGGAATTGGGTTAAAGGTGCAGTTAGAAGAAAGCAAAATACCCACTCCTCCACTGTGTCTGTTGCCGGGGCAGGAGTGTGGGTGAAATGGAGGCCGCCGTAAAACAGCGCAGCAGGGGAGGCAGTGTGGGAGGGTGTCAACCATGTTTCTATGAGGCGGAGGAAGGCAAGATTGCAAGAGAGAAAGAGGTCATGGATCACATGAAGCTTATTGCAGATGGAGCAGGCATTCCAGAGAGCTCCAGAGAGAGGGAGCATGGGGGTGGGCGTCAAGGGCACGGGTTTTACGTTGGAAAGATTGTGGTAGTTCATATTAGATAGGGAGTGGTAGGAGGGGTTGGCAATGGGAGGTATGAGCTGTGGGGGTCCAGGATTGGGAGATATGTCACCAGCAGTGAGAAGCAGAGAGAGGAAGAGCATGGGGGAGAAGGAGAGTGGGCGGCTTGTTTTATGTTTTATTAGGACAGATCTAAGGTTGAGAAGCAGGTCAGCAGAGGAGGTCAGGTGGGGAGGAAAGAGGGAAGGGGAGATAATTATTTGGTTAGAGTCTGCTGGGGTTTGGGGATAGCAAATGAGAGTGGGGATTAATGAAGCAAACACTGTAAGGGCATGTGTAAACATAGTGAAGAAATAATATGGGTTACTAAAGGAGCTAGGTCCAAGTAAAAGGAAGTGCTTACCCGGCAGGCATACCCAAAAGAGACATATACATAATGTGGGGTCCTGACTCCTGCCGTGACTAACTGCCTTTGAAATAATTGCAGTTTCTCGATACTTTAGCTGCAATGATACTTTTGCTGCAGGGAGACGAGTGCCAGACCCCATGCTCATGCGACTCTTAGGTGGCTACTAAATTTATAGGACTGAGTAGAGTAATCAGATGAGCGGGATTGTGGGAACTGGTTTGGGATAAATTAGCAATTGGTCAGCACACCAGGGGAGGTTAGATGATCAAAGGCACTGGGCCTACACCATGTTCCAAATTATTATGCAAATTATATTTTTCTCTGATTTTCCTAAGTGGTCGGTGCAAATGGCAGTCAGTCTAATAAAAGTCATCACCCGTTAGAGTATACATTGAATTTTATTGAAGAAACCTCCCAATGATAACAGTATAATCTCCAAAATGAATAAAAACTCAAAATTCACTGTTTTAAATTATTAGTCACAGTAGAATTTCTAAACATTTGATATGTTTTCAAGAACTAAAAATGCTAATTTGTGGAATTTGCAGCATTAGGAGTTCACATTCACTGAACAAAAAAATCAATTTAACCCCAAAACATCCTAACAGGCCAAGTTACATGTTAACATAGGAACCCTTCTTTGATATCACCTTCACAATTCTTGCATCCATTGAAATTGTGAGTTTTTGGAGCGTTTCTGCTTGTATTTCTTTGCATGAAGTCAGAATAGCCTCCCAGAGCTGCTGTTTTGATGTGAACTGCCTCCCACCTTCATAGATCTTTTGCTTGATGATACTTCAAAGGTTCTCTCTAGGGTTGAGGACAGGGGAAGATGGTGGCCACACCATAAGTTTATCTCCTTTTATGCCCATAGCAGCCAATGACTCAGAGGTATACTTTGCAGCATGAGATGGTGCATTGTCATGCATGAAGATAATTTTGCTCCTGAAGGCATGTTTCTGCTTTTTATACCATGGAAGAAAGTTGTCAGTCAGAAACTCTATATACTTTGCAGAGGTCATTTTCACACCTTCAGGAACCTGAAAGGGCCTTACCAGCTGTTTCCCCATGATTCCGGCCCAAAACATGACTCCTCCACCTCCTTGCTTACGTCACAGCCTTGTTGGGACATGGTGGCCATCCACCGACCATCCTCTACTCCATCCATCTGGACCATCCAAGGTTGCTCGACACTCATCAATAAACAAGACTGTTTGAAAATTAGTCTTCATGTATGTCTGGGCCCACTGCAACCGTTTCTGCTTGTGAGCACTGTTTAGGGGTGGCCGAATAGTAGGTTTATGCACCACAGCAAACCTTTGAAGGATCCTACACCTTGAGGTTCGGTGGACTCCAGAGGCACCAGCAGCTTCAAATATCTGTTTGCTAGTTTGTAATGGCTTTTTAGCAGCTGCTCTCTAAATCCGATGAACTTGCCTGGAAGAAACTTTCCTCATTCTGCCTTTATCAGCACAAACACGTTTGTGTTCAGAATCAGCCACAGATCTCTTAACAGTATGATGATCACACTTAAGTTTTTGGGAATTATCTAATGCTTTCATCCCTTGACCAAGGCATTGCACTATTTGATGCTTTTCAGCAGCAGATAGATCCTTTTTCTTTCTCATGTTACTTGAAAACTCTGGCCTGCTTAATAGTGTGGAACATCCAGTTTTCCTTTTATTGGGCTCACATGGCAAACTAATTATCACAGGTATCTGAGATTGATTTCAGTAATCCAAAGAACCCTGAGACACAATACCATCAATGGGTTTCATTTACAAAAAAAAAACACTATGACACGTAAAACCAATTTTCATAATAATTTGGAACATGGTGTAGCTACATCTATATGCTATAACATTTTGCTCCAGATAGCATCTCTAGTGACCCCAGCATGGACATACAGCAGTGATTATTGAGTACAATGCAACAAATGAATTTAGCAAAGATTCAGCAGGCACTGTTATATACCATTAAAGGAAATGTTGCTGGATGATAAACAGCAGATGACGGCAAGCAGAAGTTATACCATTAACCCTTTCCCGACCTGTGACACAGCGTATGCGTATGAAAGTCGGTGCCAATCCGACCTATGACGCATACCATGTGTCATGAAAGGATCGCGTTCCTGCGGGTCGGGTGACCGGGGTCACTGAAAGGTCACCCGACCCGCAGCCACAATACCCTTTGTGCTTCACCACAGGGGGGTTGGCTTAACCCCCACATGGCTACGATCGCTCTGACTGGCTGTTAAAAGTGAAACAGCCAATCAGAGCAATCTGTAATATTTCACCAATGAAATTTGATGAAATATTACAATCCAGCCAAGGCCGATGCTGCAATAGCATCGGCCATGGCTGGAGACCGAGATCCGACCCCCCCCTTCACACCGAGTCACGGCGGCGATCGGCCGCCGCCAACCATAGATTGCGGCGATCGTCACCGCCGTCACTAAATGCTCCCCTCCTCCTTGCTTCCGCTGCCCCCACCTTCCGAATTCCCCCCCTTACCTTCCGACCCCCCCTACTCACGTCTCCCGCTCCTCCAATGTCCCTGGATCTGTCCCGGCGTCCGTCCAGGATGTTTCATGGGCGCCGCCATCTTGAAAAATGGCGGCGCATACACTGTGCGCCCTCCAAAGTCCAGAAATTTATTTTGATCACTGTGATAAACTCTCACAGTGATCAAAATAAAAAAAAGTAAATAAATGCCCCATTTATGACCCCCGTAGATAGGGACAAATAAAATAAAAATATATATATATACCGTACAGACCAAAAGTTTGGACACACCTTCTCATTTAATGATTTTTCTGTATTTTCATGGCTATGAAAATTGTAGAATCACACTGAAGCCATCAAAACTCTGAATTAACACATGTGGAATTATACATTACACTTTACAAAAAAGTGTGAAACAACTGAAAATATGTCTTATATTCTAGGTTCTTCAAAGTAGCCACCTTTTGCTTTGATTACTGCTTTGCACGCAGAAAAGGTGAACAGATGGACTCTACATGCCTGGTTCCCACCGTGAAGCATGGAGGAGGTGGTGTGATGGTGTGGGGTTACTTTGCTGGTGACACTGTTGGGGATTTATTCAAAATTGAAGGCATACTGAACCAGCATGGCTACCACAGCATCTTGCAGCAGCATGCTATTACATCCGGTTTGTGTTTAATTGGACCATCATTTATTTTTCAACAGGGCAATGACCCCAAACACACCTCCAGGCTGTTTAAGGGCTATTTGACCAAGAAGAAGAGTGATGGGGTGCTACGCCAGATGACCTGGCCTCCACAGTCACCAGACCTAAACCCAATCGAGATGGTTTGGAGTGAGTTGGACCGCTCACCGCTTCAATTTTAAATAAATCCCCAACAGTGTCACCAGCAAAGCACCCCCACACTACCACACCACTTCCTCCATGCTTCACGGTGGGAACCAGGCAAGTAGAGTCCATCCGTTCACCTTTTCTGTGTGCAAAGCAGTGATCAAAGCAAAAGGTGGCTACTTTGAAGAACCTAGAATATGAGACATATTTTCAGTTGTTTCACACTTTTTTGTAAAGTATAATGTATAATACCGCATGTGTTACTTCATAATTTTGATGCCTTCAGTGTGATTCTACAATTTTCATAGTCATAAAAATACAGAAAAATCATTGAATGAGAAGGTGTGTCCAAACTTTTGGTTTGTACTGTATATTTTTTTCTTATTAGGGTTAGATTTACGATTATAAGGCTGTGTTCATATTGCTCATCAAAAATATTAAGGTTTGTACCATAACTTACCAAGAATGATTACTCTAGAGCATAGGAACTGCATTGTTGCATAGAAAAAAATTGAAAAAAGCGCTATATGATGTATATATGAAATATGTATCTGCAAAAATTGCTATGAAAAAAATGAAGGCTCTTAGCGCATAGATTGGCCAATGTATGTATGCCCAATTACCACATCACGGTGTCCTTCATAGATTGGGTCACTATCCTGTTATGTCACCTCTCCTGGGCAAAAAGCCTACAATTTATGGGGCAGGAATAGACCAGCTAATCTGATTAAAATCACCTGTGGCTTTTGGGAGTGAGTGCACATGTCCAAAAGGCTAATTGTAGGCTTTTTGCCCAGGAGAGGTGACATAACAGGATAGTGACCCATAGCAATTTTTGCAGATACATATTTCATATATACAGTCATGGCCAAAAGTTTTGAGAATGACACAAATATTAATTTTTACAAAGTCTACTGCTTCACTTTTTATAATGGCAATTTGCATATACTCCAGAATGTTATAAAGAGTGATCAGCTTAATAGCAATTACTTGCAAAGTCAATATTTGGCTAGAAAATGAACTTTATCCCCCAAAACACATTTCAACATCATTGCAGCCCTGCCTTAAAAGGACCAGCTAACTTCTTTTCAATGATTGATCCATTAACACAGGTGTGGGTGTTGATGAGGACATGGCTGGAGATCAATCTGTCATGATTAAGTAAGAATGACACCACTGGACACTTTAAAAGGAGGCTGGTGCTTGGCATCATTGTTTCTCTTCTGTTATCCATGGTTATCTCTAAAGAAACACGTGCAGTCATCATTGCAATGCACAAAAATGGCCTAACAGGGAAGAGTATCGCAGCTAGAAAGATTGCACCTCAGTCAACAATCTATCGCATCATCAAGAACTTCAAGGAGAGAGGTTCCATTGTTGCCAAAAAGGCTTCAGGGCACCCAAGAAAGACCAGCAAGCGCCAGAACTGTCTCTTAAAAGTGTTTCAACTGCGGGATCGGGCAACCAGCAGTGCAGAGCTTGCTCAGGAATGGCAGCAGGCAGGTGTGAGTGCATCTGCACGCACTGTGAGGCGGAGACTCTTGGAGCAAGGCCTGGTCTCAAGGAGGGCAGCAAAGAAGCCACTTCTCTCCAGAAAAAACATCATGGACAGACTGATATTCTTCAAAAGGTACAGGCAGTGGACTGCTGAGGACTGGGGTAAAGTTATTTTCTCTGATGAATCCCCTTTTCGATTGTTTGGGACATCAGGAAAACGCCTCATTTGGAGAAGACAAGGTGAGCGCTACCACCAGTCTTGTCTCATGCCAACTGTTAAGCATCCTGAAACCATTCATGTGTGGGGTTGCTTCTCAGCCAAGGGAATCGGCTCTCTCACAGTCTTGCCTACAAACACAGCCATGAATAAAGAATGGTACCAGAATGTCCTCCAAGAGCAATTTCTCCCAACCCTCCAAGAGCAGTTTGGCGATCAACAATGCCTTTTCCAGCATGATGGAGCACCTTGCCATAAAGCAAAGGTGATAACTAAATGGCTCAGAGAACAAAACATAGAGATTTTGGGTCCATGGACTGGAAACTCCCCAGATCTTAATCCCATTGAGAACTTGTGGTCAATCATCAAGAGACGGGTGGACAAACAAAAACCTAAAAATTCTGACAAAATTAAAGCATTGATTGTGCAAGAATGGACTGCTATCAGTCAGGATTTGGTCCAGAAGTTGATTGAGAGCATGCCAGGGAGAATTGCAGAGGTCCTGAAGAAGAAGGGTCAACACTGCAAATATTGACTTGCTGCATTAACTCATTCTAACTTTTGTTACTCATATGTTTGCAATTATTATATTTCTGTCTATGATAAAAACATCTGTCAAACACACATAAAAACCAGAGGGCAGCAGATCATGTGAAAATATAATATTTGTGTCATTCTCAAAACTTTTGGCCATGACTGTACATCATATAGCGCTTTTTTCAATTTTTTTCTATGCTGCAATGCAGTTCCTATGCTCTAGAGTAATCATTCTTGGTAAGTTATGGTGCAAACCTTAATATTTTTGATTTGTATACTTTCTTTGGTTGGCGCCTGTTCCCACTAGCTTAGATGTGCTGGTCCTTTTTTTGTCTATTTGTGTTCATATTGCACTATGGCAGTCCGTTAGATGGACTGCGTTATACCGCTGTATAACGCGGTGTAACGCAGTCCGTTAATGCTGCCATTCACTCCCTTTTGCGGGCGCATCGCGACGCATGCCATGCCTGCAGCGTCTGGGCTCCGTCACCGCTAGAGCAGATGAATCATCTGCTGATTCATCTGCGCTAGCGGGTATAGAATAACGCGATCGCGTTATGCTATACCATTACCAGCCCGTCAATGCTATGTTTTGAACAGGCTGGTAAAACGCAATATGAACCCAGCCTTAGGGTTAGGGTTAGAACTAGGGTTAGGGTTAGAACTAGGGTTAGGATTAGAACTAGGGTTAGCATTAGGGTTAGCATTAGGGTTAGGGTTAGAATTAGAGTTGGAATTAGGGTTAGGGTTGGGATTAGGGTTAGGTTTGTGGTTAGGGTTAGAGTTAGGATAAGTGTTAGGGGTGTTTTGGGATTAGGGTTAGGCTTGTGGTTAGGGTTGTGGTTAGAGTTGGTATTAGGGTTAGGGATGTGTTGGGGTTAGGGTTGGTGTTAGAGTTGTGTTGGGGTTAGGGTTGGAGTTAGAATTGAGGGGTATCCACTATTTAGGCATATCAGGGGGTGTCCATACACGACATGGTGCCACAATTGATTCCTGCAAATTTTGAGTTCAAAAAGTAAAAAAAAAAAAATATATATATATATATATATATATATATATTATTTTTGTGGAAAAAAAATGATTTTTTATTTTCACAGCTCTGCGTTATAAACTTCTGTGAAGAACTTGGAGATTCAAAGTGCTCACCACACATGTAGAGGAGTTCCTTGGGCGGATCTAGTTTCCAAAATGGGGTCACTTGGGCTGGTTTCTACTGTTTAGGCACATCATGGGCTCTGCAAACGTAACATGACGCCCACAGATGATTCCATCAAGTCGGCATTTCAAAACAACACTACTTCCCTTCCGAGCCCCGACGTGTGCCCATACAGTAGTTTTCTCCCACATATGTGATATCAGCATACTAAGTTCAAATTGGACAACAACTTTTGAGGTCTAATTTCTCCGGTTACCCTTGGGAAAATAAAAAAAATTGGGGACTAAAAGATAATATTTGTAGAAAAAAATAGGATTTTTTTATTTTTATGCCCGGCCGTTATAAACTTCTGTGTAGCACTTGGGGGTTCAAAGTGCTCACCACACATCTAGATAAGTTCCTTGTGGGGTCTAGTTTCCAAAAAGGGGTTACTTGTGGGGAGTTTCAACTGTTTAGGCACATCAGGGGCTCTGCAAACGAAACATGACGCCCGCAGACCATTCCATCAAGTCGGCATTTCAAAACGTCACTACTTACCTTCCGAGCCCCGACGTATGCCCACACAGTAGTTTTCTCCCACATATGGGATATCAGCGTACTCAGGACAAATTGGACAACAATTTTGGGGTCTAATTTCTCCTGTTACCCTTGGGAAAATAAAAAAATTGGGGACTAAAAGATAGTATTTGTAGAAAAAAAATAGGATTTTTTTATTTTTTATGCCCGGGCGTTATAAACTTCTGTGTAGCCCTTGGGGGTTCAAAGTGCTCACCGCACATCTAGATAAGTTCCGTGAGGTGTCTAGTTTCCAAAATGGGGTCACTTGTGGGGAGTTTCTACTGTTTAGCAAAATTGAAGAGAAAGATATGCCACAAAGCATTGGGAACACCCGTATAAAAGCATATAAATTTATTCAAAGGTACCAGACATTAATAAACAAGACACCAATACAATTAAAAACATTTCAAAACACATGAATTCCAGACCTACCATAAGATAATGGCAATGTCACACCACACTTAAACTCACACAGCAAAAAATAATTATAGCTACAACATATATAATAGCACATGGGAAAATGCACTGACAGATGAAAAAATCACAATATCTGAGAGAATGCACAGTAAATAGTAGTGTTGAGCGATACGATACTGCAAATATCGGGTATCGGCCGATATTAGCTCTATCGGCCTTTCGATAATTCGTTTCGATATTTTCGTCTTATTGAATACCGGAATCGGATTTGTCACTGTCACTGTGAGTGTCCGTCGGTCAGGTCTGTCAGGAGTCAGCGGCACTTACCTGGCAGAAGATCTCCGGCGGTCACGTCCTGGACTGCTTGATGGCCGCCATTATCTTCTCCCTGGCGGTCACATGCAGTTTTTCGCGATAACTGCAGTGACTGCAGGGTAATCCCGGCCGTAAACCAGTCCGATGACGTCACCGCCGGGGAAGCAGGTAATCAGCTGTGCTGCGCCGGGATGACAGGCTCTGCCTGTCATTCTGATGTAGCAGAGCTGGATCGTTGTGGGACACTCGTTACTATGGACTGCGTCGGTCAGGTGGTATACTTTTTTTTTTTTTTTCATTTTTTTACAGGAGATCGATGGCGTCGCAGGATGAGACTGTAATAAAAGTAATGAAAACTGTGTTTTTTTTTTTTTATTAAATTAAAAAACTTTTTTATGAACATTCACCCGTCCGGGTACATCAACAATTTAACTATTTACATACAGGGACCCTGTCCGGGTTATTTATAATTTTGGCAGGGGTGTTCCAGGTACCACCTGGTACTCTTCTGATGCTTGCCAAACATCCGTGACCCGCTATCTGGGTCTGTGTGGCCACCTCTTTCATCTCCCTCCGGGTCTGGAACCCTATGTCCCAGAATGAACGAACCCCAGGGGGCCTAACAGGCGCCGGGTACGGGCCAGCTATACTTATCATGTCCATAGCTGGGGCTGCTGAGGAGACCACTGAGGGAGGCTGGGGAGATTTACGGCGTGGGGTGGGCACTTTTGCAGAGGCCTGGATGTGGGAGGCTGAAGGCTCCGAGGGTCTCACAGGTTCCTGACACTCTGGGAGTAGGGGTCGCACCTGGTAACATTTAGGGCGTACCATCCATTGTAACCCCAGTGTCGGGTGTAAGTCACCAAGTCTCCTGGCAACAGGTCCCTCCCCGGGTGTCCTTCTGGGAGGTGAGCCTCCACGTCCCGCCGGTTCACAAAAACTTCTAAATAAAGTCCAGGCTCCTGGATGAAGCCCCAACCACCTTTCAATTTAAAGCTCCGTACTGCACCCTTACGCCGCGGCTCCCACAGGGTTCCTTTATCTTTTCTCATCCGGTCCTTATCTGCCCGGTCCTTCTCCAGCTGACGTTGGCGAAGCTTTTGGGTTTCTCGCTGCTCCCTTTGTCGCTCTGCTTCCCGCTCCAACGTCTCCACTCTTCCTCCTGACGCCGGTTGAAATTCTCCTCCACCAGCAGCTCCATGTCTCCACCATCAAACTGCAGCTTACAGTGTCCGGTTTGCGGCAGCTCTCCTGGCGCCCCCCAGTCCTGGCGGCGCTCACCTGCGGAGGAAGCAGCCGGCTATGGAACAGATGACAGTCGGGGCTCCGGTACAGGCAGGTAAACCTCTGGTGCCTGCGCGGTCTCCTCCATGAGGACGGGTGTCGCTTCTTCTGTCTCAGCGACGGGGGCAGACAGCGGGATCTGGGGTGCTGCCGGTGCAGAGTTTTTTGCAGGAACGGGTGCCTCCACTGCGACAACGTCAACCGGATCACATTGCAAGGGCTCCTCTACTAGAACGGGTGCCTCACCTTCCGGTACAGACACTTCAGGTAAGAGGGATTGGCGCCGCTCCAAGTTTATTTTTAGGGCACGCCAGCTGGCTTCCATCCTGGCGACCTCCTCCCGGTGCCGGGCCAGGCCTCTTAGGGTATCCTCCGCTTCTTGCAGCGTAGGAGGGTTTCCAGGCCGGGTGCCCAACGGTGGTTCCGTGGCGATCGGGTCGCTTCCGTGGGGGGAGAGCTCTGACTGCTCCATCCCTTCACACTTCTGCTCGTGTCCATTAGCCATCTCTGCCAAGTCACATGTGTCATTAGCATCTGGAGAGGGCCCCTCTTTTGTAGGGAGGCGGGACCTTCGTGTTAGTTTCCGCACACTGAGGAGGATGAGGAGGCGGAACTGAAGAGCTGTGGGGCACGATCTTACATTGCAGTACCATTTACAGTGGTCGGCCATCGTTTTCGCGCCACTGAGTGACACCCACGAAGAGCACGCCCTTCTTCTTCACCAGTGCCTCGTCGTGACGCAGATATGGCTGAAAAATGGCAAATACATTCTCTGATGATTTTAGCAATTCTCAAGCACAAAACTAGTTCAATTCAGGCACACAGGACTCGCTTATAGCGAAATACAGAATCCTGTTCGTGACGCCCAAGTTGAGTCGCACAGAGCCAGAGGTTTTGGGGGTACTCGGCACCGAGCCCGTCGACTTCTATAGGGTATGTCAATTGAATCAGAGTCTATTTTACTATGTAGAAGTGTATAAACTATAAATATATGTATATATATATATGTCACAATGACATGTATATATATATATATATATATATATGTATTCTATGTGTGTATATTTTGTGTTTACAACGAAAGAAAGGGTTTTTTTTGTTGCGATATTTTGTTACCATAGACTTACATGGGACTTCCGGTATCAGAATCGGATATCGACGATATTTAGTGATATCGGCGATACCATTTCGATACGATATTTTTAGATATCGAGCAGTATCGCTCAACACTAGTAAATAGTAATTAATAAGAGAGAGCCCTAATGATTCACAGCACCATATGAAACCACCAAAAAATACATAAAAAAGGAGACCTGTCTACTTATGTGAGCCTAGAAAGAAACACTCCTCCAAGGTGCAGCAAAATGATATGCCGGTTCCTAGCAGGTGGCGGACCAGAAAAAGAAGCCAAAGTGATCAGACATGTGTGTCATGAAACCCCATGAAAGCTGTGAAAAAATGAGGGAGAAAGGAGGGGGTAGGAGGAAACCCCACGCGTATCGCCACACAGAAAGGTGGCTTCCTCAGGGTAAATGGTGTGCCTCATTTGTCAATGTCTAGGGTATATATACCAATCTCCCAATCAACTAAATAGTGTGTACCAAAATCAGCGCAGGAGAAAACATGGAAAGGATGGCATCACAGCCATCTTGTCAGCATCACAATAGTAATCAAGTTGGTTCAAGGGTTAAAGATTTTGAGTGCGCAGGTGCTGAGACAAACCCTCGTCCACAGTACATGTGCACAAATTCCTAAATGGAAAAGATGGCAACGCAGCCATCTTATCAACGTCACAGTGATAATTCAAAAGGTGCAAAGGTTTTAAAAGCGCAGGCGCTGAGACAAATCTTTGTAACAGCGCATGTCAGAGTGACATAAATGATGGGCGTAATCAGACATTACCTGGTGTAAGCTTTTCAGGGGATATAGCTCTGGGATCGCCGTCCGGGTAGACAGACTGGCACGGAAACAGTTCATTCATAGACAGCAGTTCTGGTAAAAACTGGCCGCAACCAGTTTTATTAAAGTCTACAGCCAACAGAACATAATCAAAACCAAATCATAAACATAAGACCTGGGCTTGTCCAGCCACTTACTGCACTTAGATAGATTTCCCTATCTATCCGAGACCAGACTCTACCAGCCTGGGCCAAAACAACACATATGGTCAGCATTTACCAGCATGGAGGTTCACAGAGTCTCCTCCTTGTGTCTGAAGGCACCTTCAACTTCCAGACTTGAGAGAGCTCCCCTCCTATTCAGCAGCTATCCGCATGGATTCTCACAGAGACTACTCCTGTGTCCGGGGTACATCGAGCACCCAGACTGAGATAGCTCAAACTCCTGGAGACTGCTTCTTGTGCCTGGACTCCTTGTCCAGACTAAGCGAGCTCTCTGACTGTGTTCGCAGACACCTACTTCTGGTCTCCTAATTAACACCTGAGTAGTGTTGAGCATTCCGATACCGCAAGTATCGGGTATCGGCCGATATTCGCGTTATCGGAATTCCGATACTTAATTCCGATACTTTTTCCATATCGTATACCGGAATCGGAAGTTCCCATAATTCTTTGAGAGGCAATGTGATTTTAGTCAGCCAATGAGGAATCCTACGAAGTGTGGGCACATCCTGTAATGCTGCGGTCATCTTAACTAATGGCATGGCTGTGATTGGCTGCTGAAATGATGTCAGAATGCACTATAAAAGGCGCCGCCGCCATTTTAGCGTCACTGTGCTGTGAACTCAGTAAGGGACAGAACGCTACTCTGCTCACTCTGAGGGACAGTTAGATATAGCGATTTTGTGTACTACTGTGCTTGAGGCAGGCTAGTTTACCAACCGCTGTGTAAAGCTTCATTTTGCCAGTGTTGTTTTAACAGCTCTGTGCAAGGTGTGTGTGTGACAGTGCAGGTGACGCTGCAGTTTGCTCTGCATCCACCGCTGTTTGTAGGCATCTGCACGTGTCACTTTTTTTTTTTTTTTTTTTATTTTATTTAGTGGAATTGGTGCAGCTCCATTATATTAGAAAAAAAATCAAATCTATTAGTGTGACGTGCTTCCATCCGTATACAATACATTGGTTGCAAACACTATAGAAGTACAGAAAGGAGCTTTTCACAGATTGTGGACAGTTGTGTTTCAGTGTTCACTTCAGTCTGTGTTTTTTACTTTTTTGAGTGCAGATCACGCTCCAGTTACTTGTTCAAGCACTGCTGCTTGTACTCTGCTGAGCGTGTCTCAGTGGCTCATCCTTTTCATTTATCTCCAATTGGTTCTGCTACATTCCATTTAAAATAAATCTAATCTATTAGTGTGACGCGCTTCCATCCGTATACAATACATTGGTTGCAAACACTATAGAAGTACAGAAAGGAGCTTTTCACAGATTGTGGGCAGTTGTGTTTCAGTGTTCACTTCAGTCTGTGTTTTTTACTTTTTTGAGTGCAGATCACGCTCCAGTTACTTGTTCAAGCACTGCTGCTTGTACTCTGCTGAGCGTGTCTCAGTGGCTCATCCTTTTCATTTATCTCCAATTGGTTCTGCTACATTCCATTTAAAATAAATCTAATCTATTAGTGTGACGCGCTTCCATCCGTATACAATACATTGGTTGCAAACACTATAGAAGTACAGAAAGGAGCTTTTCACAGATTGTGGACAGTTGTGTTTCAGTGTTCACTTCAGTCTGTGTTTTTTACTTTTTTGAGTGCAGATCACGCTCCAGTTACTTGTTCAAGCACTGCTGCTTGTACTCTGCTGAGCGTGTCTCAGTGGCTCATCCTTTTCATTTATCTCCAATTGGTTCTGCTACATTCCATTTAAAATAAATCTAATCTATTAGTGTGACGCGCTTCCATCCGTATACAATACATTGGTTGCAAACACTATAGAAGTACAGAAAGGAGCTTTTCACAGATTGTGGACAGTTGTGTTTCAGTGTTCACTTCAGTCTGTGTTTTTTACTTTTTTGAGTGCAGATCACGCTCCAGTTACTTGTTCAAGCACTGCTGCTTGTACTCTGCTGAGCGTGTCTCAGTGGCTCATCCTTTTCATTTATCTCCAATTGGTTCTGCTACATTCCATTTAAAATAAATCTAATCTATTAGTGTGACGCGCTTCCATCCGTATACAATACATTGGTTGCAAACACTATAGAAGTACAGAAAGGAGCTTTTCACAGATTGTGGACAGTTGTGTTTCAGTGTTCACTTCAGTCTGTGTTTTTTACTTTTTTGAGTGCAGATCACGCTCCAGTTACTTGTTCAAGCACTGCTGCTTGTACTCTGCTGAGCGTGTCTCAGTGGCTCATCCTTTTCATTTATCTCCAATTGGTTCTGCTACATTCCATTTAAAATAAATCTAATCTATTAGTGTGACGCGCTTCCATCCGTATACAATACATTGGTTGCAAACACTATAGAAGTACAGAAAGGAGCTTTTCACAGATTGTGGACAGTTGTGTTTCAGTGTTCACTTCAGTCTGTGTTTTTTACTTTTTTGAGTGCAGATCACGCTCCAGTTACTTGTTCAAGCACTGCTGCTTGTACTCTGCTGAGCGTGTCTCAGTGGCTCATCCTTTTCATTTATCTCCAATTGGTTCTGCTACATTCCATTTAAAATAAATCTAATCTATTAGTGTGACGCGCTTCCATCCGTATACAATACATTGGTTGCAAACAATATAGAAGTACACAAACGGGCCTTTCACAGCTACTGAACATGGGTTTTTAATTTTTAACTAAAATATGTATTTTTTCAAATGACACAAATATAAGTAATGTTGAAGAGGAATAGTCCTACATCCATTGTTTGCACAATATTACAGGTGTACATCATGTCCCTTAATCAACAATGTATTATTATATTTACTTGTATGCTTTTATTTAAAAGCCAAGAACACAGAAGGATAACCTTCGCACTGCAGCTGTTGTCAAAGTTCAACCCACATTATGCACTTCCAACATTGCAGCATTTGAGGCATGATGTGAGTTGGATTGGTCAAAGTTATGGAGTGAGAAGGTTCACCATCAGTACCCTATAGCATAAGTATGCTTTTGTGTTAGCATTTGTGTTAGACATGTGGATATCTGCCATAATATGTCACAATTATTTAGTTACAGATTTGTTACCAACACTAATCATTGAATGGTTTTAAATTTGACGTTTCACTTGTTTACAGCTTAGAAATAAGGGTGTAGCCTGATATCTATGTGTAGCACTAGCCACTTTAACATGTCATGTTTTTTTAAACATGTGTAGCTAGGTAGCAGTAATTTTTGCCGGACACACAGCAGGGGAACAGCAGGCGTTACTGAACCCCACTATTACTATAGCTTGTGTATTGGTCTGTGGACACGACACTTCTGAGCAGCAACTGGCAGTGTTGTAGCCCAGGGAGTATAGCTCAGGTGGTAGAAAGATGAACATAACAGGAGACATGGAAAACGTTGCCAACCAGTTAGTTAATCTGAAACCGGACAGGCAAATTCAGACGAGATCCATGCCTAGTTCATTTTCAGAAAAGTAAGCCGTTCTACATTATCGTAGGATAGTCGCATGCAACGGTCTGTTAGTACACCACCTGCAGCAGTAAAGACGCGCTCCGATAATACACTGGCAGCAGATCAAGCCAGCACCTCCAATGCATACTGGCTAAGCTCTGGCCATGTATCCAGCTTAGAGACACAAAACTTGAATGGGGAAGAGCCATCTGAGAGTACACTGAGAGGGCAAGACATGTAGTCTGTAACCATCTTACGGAAATGTTGCCTCCTGCTGACTGGAGCCGTCTCGGATGGTGTAGACATTGGTGGCGCTGCCACAAAACTTCGACACATTTGGAACATACTGTTCTTGCCCTGTGCAGAGGCGCTGCTTGTGCTCCCTCTTGTTGCAGAGCTGTCTCCACTGCCTCGACGCACAGAGCTGCTTTGTAAATCAGTAGCAGCAGCAGTGCTCTCGGCTGGAATGGAGAACATTATGGATTGCACCAGTGTGTCTTGGTACTTCCGCATTTTACGCTCCCGGTTCAACGGTGTGATGAGGCTTTGTAAGTTGTCCCGGTAGCGAGGGTCTAGGAGGGTGTACACCCAATAATCAGACGTGGTGTGAATGTGTTCGATGCGGCGGTCGTTTCTCAGCCACTGCAGCATGAAATCAACCATGTGCTGCAGACTCCCAACTGGCCAAGAAACGTTGTCCCCTGCAAGAGGCGTCATCTCCGCCTGCTGTGCATCACCCCACCTTGGTCTACATACTGACTAGAGCATTGTCTACCTCCCTCTGGAGCGATGTCTTCCTCCTCCATTGACTCCTCCTCATCCTCCTCACAAAGTCCTTCAAATACATATAAATTTACAAAATTTAAAACTCAAAATTTAAAAACTTTGTATCATAATTCTGTAACATCAGTTTATGGAAACACAATAGCATTACAAAAGGATAGACAAAAACTGTACATTATGTGCTTTGTAAATACATTAAAAGTTTGTAATGGTTATGAAAATATAGACAGCGACTCTGGAGGTTCAATTGTTGATACAGCATGGTACTTTGAAAGTCCTCCAGCCCTTTGTGAGGAACCACGTTGCGCTGACTGTCCAGAAGGTGATGGAATTTGTGACTCCTCATCCTCCACCTCTTCCAAAACCTCATGCCTTAGTGCTTGCAGTGTTTTTTGAAGCAGGCAGATAAGGGGGACAGTCAGGCTGACTAGTGCATCATCTGCACTCGCCATCCGCGTTGACTCATCAAACGCACGCAAAACGTGGCAGATATCCTTCATAGAGTTATTCGCCACTCATTACACTGGCAGTGGCTGCCCATTCATTATAGGATCCAATTCTAATTACTGGTTCTCACCAACAAAGCTCTCCACAGCGCAGCACCCCCCTACATCTCCTCCCTTATTTATATTTATCGGCCTAACCGACTGCTGCACTCTGCAAACGACCTTCGACTAACCTCTGCACTAATCCGTACCTCCCACTCCCAACTCCAAGACTTCACCCGCGCTGCGCCAATCCTCTGGAATGCTCTACCCCAAGAAATTAGGACTATCCGCAATTTGGATGGTTTCAGGCGCTCCCTCAAAACACATTTGTTCACAGTGGCCTATCACATTCACTAATCAAAGTCATTCTATGTGTAATTCTGTGTGTGTAGCCCATTCACTATCTCCATGCATCCCTCACTTCCTTAAAATGGCTGGACCATCATTGTAAAAACACCATTGTATATAAACACCTGTACTTTGTATCTCCCACACCTCATTGTAGATTGTAAGCTTTCACCAGCAGGGGCGGCTGATTTTGCTTTAATTATTGTATTGTTAACGTTGTTACTTATGACTCGTGTTTTGAAACTGTTAAACTGTAAAGCACTGCGGAATATTATGGCGCTATATAAATAAATAATATTATTATTCTTATTATAGAGGCCCACTCAGTAGTGGTGAAGTGTGAACGGCGCAAATTGCGAGTTGACTGCGCCTGATGCAGCTGATACTCCATTACTGTTGGCTGCTGCTCACACAACCGCTCCAACATATGTAACGAGGAATTCCACCTGGTGGGTACGTCACATATGATGCGATGTTCATGAAGGTGAAATCTGCGTTGCAGAGCTGCAATCAGCGATCTGGCCATGCTGGAACGTCGCAAGTGAGCGCACTCTAGGCGGACCTTGTGCAGCAGTGCATCAAGATCCGGATAGTCCCTCAAAAAACTCTGCACGACCAAGTTGAGCACATATGACAGACATGGTATGTGAGTGAGGTTGCCAAGGCCCAGAGCTGACACCAGATTTCGGCCATTGTCACACACTACCAAGCCTGCCTGTAGATTCTCTTCCAAAAACCACACGTCGCTCTCCTGCTTTATGGCATTACAGAGCTCCTGCGCTGTGTGGCTAAGATTCCCCATGGAAATTAATTTCAGGATGGCCTGTTGACATTTGGACACGGCTGTGCTCATATCGGTCGCAACAGGTAAACGTTCACGGGTCCATGTGGAGGTAGACCGTGACGGCTCCTGCAGCGATGATTCTGAGGAACTGGAATAGGAGGAGGAATCAATGTGTACAGACTTGATTCCTGCAATCCTTGGAGTTGGCAGAACACGTACAGCGCCACTCGCAAGATCAGTACCCGGCTGCACAACATTGACCCAATGGGCAGTGAGGGAAAGGTATTGTCCCTGGCCATGGGTGTTAGAACCCTCTTGTTAGGTTTTGTTTCAGTTTGCTGGTCACATGACCTTTTTTCCCTATTTAGTCTGGCTCCGCCCTTCTGGCTTTGCTTGACTTCATTGTATTATCTACTGTTAAGCTAGCCGGGTGCTTAGGTGCCTTAATCTGTCAGTTTTGCTTGATGTTAGGATCACAAAGTATTTATTTTTCTGTTTAATTATCCATGCTACAATTTATGTTAGGAGGTGTCCACCTTTTCTCACAGTCCCTAGATCTTGTAGGGATTACTCCCTCGCAACTATAGGTCTTCGTTCACACTAGATGAGGACTTTAGCGGGTCTGGTCGCAGGATCAGGTTCCCCGTTACATCGTAGGGATTCAGCTTAGTTGTATTGTAGGGACAGAATTCCCTTCTTTCCTTACTGGTTGTAGCAGATCATAACAATGGGTACTGGTCCACGCATCGGTGGTCAGGTGGACCTTGCTACTGAGGGCTTTTAGTAGCGCATGTTTAATTTTTCCCTCAACATGCTTTTGCAGACCAGGGACGGCTTGCCTGCTGAAATGAAATCGGCTTGGCACATTGTATTGTGGGATTGACAATGATATTCAGTTACGGAAACTGTCTGTCTCCACCAGCCTGAATCACAGCATTTCAAGGGACAGGAGTTTTGCAATGCCAGCATTCAGAGCCTGTGCTCGTGCATGGTTTGCGGAGTATGGCCGTCTTTTATCCCATGCCTGTGCTACCGCTGGCTGTTTTGTGGCCTGGGAGTGTGAGGATGACAGGGAACTTGCTGCTGTGTGTGGAATAACAGTTTGTCTCTGGACAACAGTGGCCGAGGTTCTTCCATGGCGATCCTGTGAGGAAGCAGAACCAGCTGTGTGTGAGCTCGATGAAGAGGCTTCAACACAACCTGAAGATGTAGGTGCTGCTGTAGGTTGGCCTACATCTCTAGTGTGTCTTTGTAACTCAACTACGTGCTTTGTCCGCACATGTTTCCACATATTTGTGGTATTGAGGTGACTGACACTTTTAGCTATTTTTAATTTTTAATTACACAGCTTGCATTTCACATAGCAAATATCATGTGCAAGTGTGTGAAAAAAGGACCACGCAGTGCAAGTCCTGGGAGCGCACGTTTTGACTTTTGGAAGACAACTGCTCCGAACAGGTGCCAAACTGGAGGCTACAGGCAACCGAGTCTGCAGCCTAACTCTCCCTCCTGTTTGTACCGTTGGGGCAATGTCTTCCTCTATCTTCCTTCTATCACTAACCATTTCTCTAGGCCTCTCCCAGCTTTCAACCAAAGTACTGGTTCTCACCCACAAAGCTCTCCACAGTGCAGCACCCCTCCTACATCTCCTCCCTCATTTCTATCTATCGGCCTAACCGACTGCTGCGCTCTGCAAACGACTTTCGACTAACGTCTGCACTAATACGTACCTCCCACTCCCGACTCCAAGACTTCTCCCGCTCTACGCCAATCCTCTGGAATGCTGTACCCCAAGAAATTAGGACTATCCACAATTTGCATGGTTTCAGGCGCTCCCTCAAAACACATTTGTTCAGAGCGGCCTATCACATTCACTAATCAAAGTCATTCTATGTATTCTGTGTAAGTGTGTGTGTGTCTCTAGCCCATTCACTATCTCCATCCCTCAGTCCCTTAAGATGGCTGGAACATCATTGTAAATGCACCATTGTATATAAACACCTATACTTTGTATCTCCCCCATCTCATTGTACATTGTAAGCTGTCACGAGCAGGGGCGACTTATTTAGCTTAAATTATTGTATTGTTAACGTTGTTACTTATGACTTGTGTTCTGAAACTGCTAAACTGTAAATCGCTGCGGAATATGATGGCGCTATATAAATAAATATTATTATTATTCCTCTGAGCTGCTCCCACCACCTTCCTGTTCTTCATGCCATGTTGGGTCTTGGACCTCATCATCTCCACTACCCTCTTCCAACACCTGCTGTTGGGTGGTCTGGCCAGCACCATGCTCAACAGAAACTGGCACCTGGGTCTCATCATCATCATCAGATGCGTTCTGCGGTGTGCTGACCATCGGCACTGTCTCACCCGCCTCTTCAGATTCAGAGAGACACAGCTGTTGCGCATCACTGCATACTCCCTCTTCACATTACAGAATGCTGCTTGGCTGGGCCCCTGTTTGCAAGCCAATAGATTCTGAGAACAGAAGCAGACACTCAGCTGGCTCCTGTACAGAACTCTCTGACTGCCTGGGCAATTTGCCAGGCGGTGAAGAGACAGATGGTTGCCCAACAGTGCTGTGGTCCTGAGAGGAGGTGGAAGCAATTGAAGTCGATGCATTGGCTGACATCCAAACAACAACGGCTTCAATTTGTTCTTCCCGCAGCAGGGGGGTACTCCGAGCTCCTACAAAAGTGCGCATAAAGGAACGCTCACGGCCCGGGGAAAACTGGTGGATGCTGTGTCACTGGGGGCCGCAGCAGCCACAGAATCCCCACGTCCTCTCCCTGAAGAAACTCCACGACCACGTGCCTTACTCCCTGCCTTCTTCATCTTGGTAGATTGATAAAGAAAGTCTGAAAAGTTATAAGGTCTAAGTGTGGTTATTCCGCAGAGACTGCAGTGAACACTGCACACAACTGTTCACTACCCAATGCGTCTCAGCAGGAAGGCAGTCTGTGCGTCAAAACAAAGGCACAAGCATACATCCATGTACCCTGTTTATACAGCATATATAAAAAAAATATGTAGTAGTGACGCACACTTTATTGAGGTACAGTATTACATTGCCATTCACCATCTGTGGCTATGCAGTGTCATCTATATATACCTTATCTATCTGTTGTCATGCTTCCAAGTCGACAGTCAGCCATAAATAGCAATTTTCACTATGCACTATGCACTTTTTAAAGGTTATGTTTGTTAATAAAAATGATTATTGCCACATATTATGAGTATTACATGATGGAAATTGTATAATTTTGTATAAAATATTTAGGGACATTATTCAGCAAATGGAACATTTTAGTAATATCACAGATAACTTGTAATGCTGATGATGTTTTGAAGTCAGACATTCATTGTCTATACAATAAAAATGGTGTACATACTGTTACTTATCCATCATTAATGGATTCAGATATGTACTTGTATGCTTTTATGTACAACCGTATAGCAGATTCCTTAACTAATTTATTTTGTGGTTTGCATTGCTGTTCAACATGTTAATGTATGTGTTTATGTTTGTCAATTCTTTATTTATCTAGATATTAGTTTAAATGAAATCATCATCTTATGGTAGTAAAGGTTATCTTTCTCTTGTTTGAAGTATAGACATTTAAAATTGACAGGTAACAAGGAAATTACTTGATCTAGTATTTAAACATCCTCCTTGACCCTGGGCTCCAACACTGCCAGTTGTTGCTCGGAAGTGCTGTTAGCACAGTCAACACTTGCTCCTGTGTTACTGGGGTTCAGTAACGTCAGCTGGTCCTCGGTTGTGCCATTGGCTCTTTTCCTTCTGCTGCCCCTCCGGGTTCCAGTACCGTCAGCTGGTTCTCCGCAGTGCCTTTGGCCTAGGTGCCTCCATGTCGGTATCCGAGTTCCAGCAACGTCTGCTGGTCCTTGGTAGTGCTTTGGAGCACAGGTACCTCCTGCTTAGTAACCGTGTCCCAGTAACGTCAGCTGGTCCTCGGTTGTGCCATTGGCTCTTTTCCTTCTGCTGCCCCTCCGGGTTCCAGTACCGTCAGCTGGTTCTCCACAGTGCCTTTGGCCTAGGTGCCTCCATCTCGGTATCCGAGTTCCAGCAACGTCTGCTGGTCCTTGGTAGTGCTTTGGAGCACAGGTACCTCCTGCTTAGTAACCGTGTCCCAGTAACATCAGCTGGTACAAGATTGTGCTACAAATACAAGATACGGAACAAGAGACACAAGAACAATAAGCAGAAGATCTAAAAGCAGAAGAACATGAAGTATAAGACCAAAATGAAGAGCAAAATATATGCTCTAAATTCTAAGCAGAAGAAGACTAAGCAGTGTATGGGGGTGAGTCCGTTCCTCCTCGTGGTGCCCCTGGAAAATGCCTGCTGCTGCAGGCTAAACTGAACACGGACAAATACTGTTGTAATTTAAATCTTTTGTGACAGCAAGAACGGAAGGATGAAAAATTCATACTTTGACAGATTACAAGTACAGGATTCTCTGTCACAAATAAGAATATGATGAAGAAGATGAAGCAGAATATGAATAAGAATAATAGTTTAATAAGAAGAATATGAGTAATGTTAACAAAGATGAATAGCAAGAAGTTTAAGAAGAAGATAAAGAAGGTGAAGATGAAGAATAATTTGATGAAAAAGATGATGCTGCAGAAGATTATGAAGGAGAAAGTGTGTGAAAAGTTAAAAAGGTGAAGATGAAGAGCATGGAAGTTGTGTAATATACATATTTGCCAAAATATAAAAACGTTAACATTGTCAATTTCTTCGTCAATCCGAACATCTTTAAAAAAAAAAATATTTATGCTATTCCATTTGATTGGGTTAAACATCTATGCCTTTAATGTCTCCTCAACCTTCCCCAATACATTCTACATTACTCTTTCTTGTTTTCCTTCATGTACAATTAACCAACAAGGCAAGAATGGGTTTTTTTTTAATTTCGATATTTTGTTCCCATAGACTTACATGGGACTTCCGGTATCGGTATCGGGTATCGCCGATATTTTAGTGATATCGGCGATACCATTCCGATTCCGATACTTTAGGATATCGGAAAGTATCGCTCAACTCTACACCTGAGTAGTTTCAGGCCTGAGCTGCAAGTGTGTAATGAATGTAAGGTGTAGTGACCTTTCTCTACCACTAGGTTTACAAAGCCATACATTTCCCTTATACCAGTCAGCACAGTATCTAGGTGAAATGTACACCCCATTCAACACCCATACTCTCACTGTCTCACATATCCCCCCCCTCTTCTCCAGACCGGAGGGCTGGTCATCCAGACCGGAGGGCTGGTCAACAATCCAAAAGAGACAGTGAACTCTGGACCAGTCATGGCCCTCATCAGCTTCATCTTCACTACTGTCATCTGTATCTTCACCTGAGTCATAGCCAACATCAGCTTTCTCTTCATCTGAAGCATCTGCACTACCCTGTACCCTCCCAGGCCTATGCTCTCTGCGGGCCTCGGGTATCCTGCACGGTTTCATCTTGACCTTAGGGCCGGGCTCAGTTTCGATATAGTGCCTGGCCAGAGAAGTACGACCCGGCACATCAGAACACTTCTGCTGACTCTTCCTCAGAAACTCACGTACCTCCTGTCCCTGGTGCACTGACCATGTGTCACCAACTATCACAGAAGGTATAGGGGGTTTTTCACTTTTCTCCAGTTCCCCTTGAACCTTCTTTACTTCATTGAGCTTCTCCAGAAGATGCTCATGGCTCTCATCACGCTCCTTCATCACAGTTTGGAGTTTTTTCTGAGAAGTAATCAATTCATCTTGTACCTGTTGGACGTCCTTTATGTCTTCAGCCCCTTCTTCAGGCTCTTCTGGTAGGACATGCTCAGAAGCCCTACCGTCAGTCTTACATTCTACTTCTCCATTCACATCATTATGGTCTCCAATATCTCCATTTATTCCAGCTTTCAAGTTCTCCTTGATAGCTGCATCTGTATACTCAGAACCCGCCGGATTCTTCTCTTCCACCACGTTCTGCATCCCATCTGAGCTCCCGTGTGTCTGCAGCGGCAACGGAGTGACACATCGCTTTTCCCATTTGTTGGGACGTTGCTTCGATGTAGACTCCATGAAAGTGCGCTTGAGCTCACCAACGCCAGCCTGATGTCTCAAAATCTCATCTTGTGATTTATCCAGATCCTTGGTATCACTCAGGAACACTGCTGGGGCTCCGGGCGCCGAACTTCCAGCCTGAGCTTCACGAGTTGCAGCTACTGATCCGGACCGTAACCTGTCCACGCCGCTGTCTTCGGCAGAAACAGATTCCTGGACAGAGTCAGTCCCCATATCTTCAGTCTTGTTCCTCACAGCTTCACTTGAGACCTCAGCTTCTGATGAGGCATCTGGCTTGTTGACCACCACTTCCATGGCTTTTTCCACCTCTGCAGCATTACCTTCAGAGTCCTGGGCATGATGCAGCTCCATACCATACATTGATAACTTCTCATCTTCAACAGCATCCACTTGTGTTGTGTTCCGTTTCAGAGTCCTGCCTTTAAAGCTCAGCTCTCCTCCTTTCACCTTAGTCTTCGCCAGGGAACCGGCCAACTGTAAAACATCTTCAGATGCCATCTTCTGTCCGGCTGTAAGGTCAGCATCAGCTTTCTTCTCAGGACTCTCAACCTCCTCTGCTACCATGCCTTCCTCATTTGCACTGGTTGCTTTATGGTCATCAGATGATTCACTATCACTACCACTATCCCTGTCTGACCCCTTTTTCTCAGCCACATCCGGCTCACTTTCAGGGTTATACAATTCATTCTCATTCTCATCCTGCTCACTTTCAGGGGTATACAATTCATTCTCATTCACATCCTGATCTGGAACCTTAGTTAACATGTCATCCACAACATTAACTTCACCATCTGGTCCCTCAAGTATGTGACTATGTGACAACCCCAGCACTATACTTCTATATAGCTCAGGTACTAGGAGCTGGCTCACGACCTCTCCCTGGACTTCAGTGTCCCTATACAACAGGTGAGTGTTTATGGCAACATGAGGAAACCTCTCCTCAGAGCCAGGCTCTTGGGAAACCTCATTTAGAACATTTATATTTTCCTGGGCCGTTTTAAGAGAGGGGTCTCGCCACTGCTCACTCTCAAAATTGTCACAGGACACAGGTAAGTCAGGGACACTCGGTTCCCGAGAACCACCATCCTCGTCTCCCAACATCACCTGCAAAGGAATTTCATCACTATCACAGTCATCATTATTATCAATATCATTATCATGATTATGATCAGTATCATCATCACTATCATGATCATCATCATTATCATATAAGTTTAACGGCCCACTAGCATTGTGTTCCGCCCCTCGGGACTCCGCACCCTCAGTAGGAGCTTCATCACACTGTCCATCAGAAACATTTTTCCCCCAGAGATCCTTAGATCGGGGAAAGTCATTACCCAATATAACGGGGTGCACCAGGTTCTTCACTACCCCCACTTCATATGAAACCTCCCCGAGTTTGGGGACCAAGTCCACGGCAGTCTCTGGGTAGACTTTGGTGTCTTCATGGATGCACACGATACTCAGGTGCTTATCAGGGATGAAATCCCTATCAATCAGGCTATCACATACGGAAGTCACTGGACTCTCTGAGTCCAAGAGGGCCTGTGCTGGGCAGTCATTTACAACCACCGGGGACACCTGTGGTCCAGTCTCTTCGGCTGAGGTGGACACACACACAGGTTCTGCGCAGAGCGAGAGGGATCTGCCAACATCACAATACATGGGCTCCCCCTCTATTGGACAGTTGGCTGCAATTTCACGACATCTCCAACCCTGTCCATCACACTTTTCCACCCACATGTCCCCTCGGGCCTGAACCCGCTTATCAGCATACCCCATGTCCCCAACAGCTGGAACGCTCTTACCGCGAGAGTTCAGCGTCCGGGAACTCTGAAGTGACGACCTCTCAGACGGCTGGTCACGGAGACAGTCTTTGCTGACGAAGGCCTTCTCCATCAGGCTGACCAGACGATTGGCGTCCTGGTGGTCTCCTTGTCCGACCTCTGGCTGTACCTCAGGAGGACATGCTCGGGTGTAGCGGTTCACTATCACCTCTTCAACCATGCCGACCCGACTGCCGACGTCAGGCTCCAACCGCTTCTTTACTGCAGGCAACGCAGGTGCCTTTACAACATTACTCGGGGACGAGGTGCTGAGAGCTGCAATCTGCTCCCTCAGCAATCGGTTAAACTCCTGCTGCTGCTGCTGCCAGCTCTGCTGGGCCTGCTGCATGCTCTGCAGGTGTTTCTTAACAAGCTCCTCCATACTGCCGGATTTATCTGTCTCAACCACGGCAGTCTTATGTTGCACATTTAACTTGCGCCATTTGTTCAAACAGCGCCTCCATGCTGTCATCCATGCTGTCAGACTTCTCTGTCTCAACAACGGCAGTCTTCACTCAAGACATACACACTCCATAGTCTTTTCCACAGAAAATTCAGCCGTGCTGTGCAGACACTTTTTTTTTTTTTTTTCTGCAAACTCTATTAGGGCCACTGTCTCTTTAAGACTGCTCCAATAGACATTTCTCTTTTGCTGCTGCACACTCCACAGTCTTTTCCACAACAAGTTCAGCTTTGCTGTGCAGACACACTTTTTTTTTTTCTTTTGCAAACTCTATTAGGGCTACTGTCTTTTTAAGACTGCTCCAATCAGACGTTTTTGCTGACACACTTTTTTTTTTTTTTTTTCTCTGCTGCTGCTTCAACAGACTTCACCTTTATTGCTGTCTCTCGCCACTGTGCTGCACGCACATTCCAGCACCAATTGTATCAGCCATTGTGCTGCATGCACATTCCAGCACCAATTGTATCAGCCACTGTGCTGCCCCAGCATTCTCCGCCAATTGTAAGCTTTTCAGGGGATATAGCTCTGGGATCGCCGTCCGGGTAGACAGAGTGGCACGGAAACAGTTCATTCATAGACAGCAGTTCTGGTAAAAACTGGCCGCAACCAGTTTTATTAAAGTCTACAGCCAACAGAACATAATCAAAACCAAATCATAAACATAAGACCTGGGCTTGTCCAGCCACTTACTGCACTTAGATAGATTTCCCTATCTATCCGAGACCAGACTCTACCAGCCTGGGCCAAAACAACGCATATGGTCAGCATTTACCAGCATGGAGGTTCACAGAGTCTCCTCCTTGTGTCTGAAGGCACCTTCAACGTCCAGACTTGAGAGAGCTCCTCTCCTATTCAGCAGCTATCCGCATGGATTCTCACAGAGACTACTCCTGTGTCCGGGGTACATCGAGCACCCAGACTGAGATAGCTCAAACTCCTGGAGACTGTTTCTTGTGCCTGGACTCCTTGTCCAGACTAAGCGAGCTCTCTGACTGTGTTCGCAGACACCTACTTCTGGTCTCCTAATTAACACCTGAGTAGTTTCAGGCCTGAGCTGCAAGTGTGTAATGAATGTAAGGTGTAGTAACCTTTCTCTACCACTAGGTTTACAAAGCCATACATTTCCCTTATACCAGTCAGCACAGTATCTAGGTGAAATGTACACCCCATTCAACACCCATACTCTCACTGTCTCACACTGGGTATATTCAACAATATGGCCCGGCACATTAAATCCACATGGATGAAAAATACAAATCCATGTGGCATAAATTGTGGACAGTGAACATTGGTCACTATTGTATTCAGCCAGATATATTAATTAGGTAACCCAACAACGCTAGTAAGCTATCATATAATGCCAAACAAACATATGTGCAAAACGCTGAGGTGTCATGAAAAACATGAAAAATTGTAGTCGTTGCCCTCCATATAACGCACCTGTGCATTGCAATCTGCGGGCACAGCATACTGTGCGTGCGCAATTCAAGATTGCAATGCGCAGGCGTGTTATATGGAGGGCAACGACTACAATTCCCAGAAATAATGGAGACAGCGGCGAACAACATGTTAAGGCAAGTACCCAAAACACCGCCCATCTGACCTGACTGCCATCATTTAAATATCCCGCCAATTTAGGGTGACAGATTCCCTTTAATGTCAACAATTTTGTTGACAACTATTAAAATGTTGTAATTTTATTCCATCTACTTGTTTCTACTTGTCACACACGGGGTCATGGGAGTACCAGCAGTCATAGGAGTTCCAGCATTGGTAAAAAAATGAAATGAAAAAATTTTCAAAAATTAGCAACATTTCTTTTAAAGGCCCTGGTCACACTAGCACTAAAACCTTATAATACAAAATAATACACCACAGCTGCGTAGATAAACTTAAAATATATAATATATATTTTTTGTCATATATATTTGTTGTAAAAAAAAAAAAAATAAAAAAAAACAATACAATAATACAAATAAAAATAAAAAAACAAAAAATTATGACTGCACCCCCGTTTGGAGGCCAGCCACCAAAAATAAAAGAAACAATACAATAATACAAATAATAATAAAAAAACAAAAAATTAATGAGTGCCCCGGAGTACAGCCACAACCCTCTCCAGCATCACCACGTGGTCATGCAGAGCTGCCATTGCGGTGTGCATTGCTGCCATTGCGGTGTTCATGGCTGCCATCAGCCGACGGTGTGTGACACCAACAGGTCCTGGGCAGTGGGGATTTCTGTGGAGGTAATGGTAACAGTTAACAGTGAATTCTGTTGCAACATCAACATGTACAGTATAGACCAAAAGTTTGTACACACCTTCTCATTCAAAGATTTTTCTGTATTTACATGGCTATGAAAATTGTAGAATCACACTGAAGGCATCAAAACTATGAATTAACACATGTGGAATTATACATTACACTTTACAAAAAAGTGTGAAACAACTGAAAATATGTCTTATAGTCTAGGTTTTTCAAAGTAGCCACCTTTTGCTTTGATTACTGCTTTGCACACAGAAAAGGTGAACGGATGGATTCTACATGCCAGGTTCCCACCGTGAAGCATGGAGGAGGAGGTGTGATGATGTGGGGGTGCTTTGCTGGTGAGACTGTTGGGGATTTATTTAAAATTGAAGGCATAGTGAATAGTGTTGAGCGATACGATACCGCAAGTATCGGGTATCGGCCGATATTAGCTCTATCGGACTTTCGATACTTAGTTCCGATATTTTCCATATATCGTATACCGGAATCGGAAGTTCCCATAATTCTTTGAGAGGCAATGTGATTTTAGTCAGCCAATGAGGAATCCTAAGAAGTGTGGGCACATCCTGTACTGCTGCGGTCATGTTAACTAATGGCATGGCTGTGATTGGATGCTGAAATGATGTCAGAATGCACTATAAAAGGCGCCGCCGCCATTTTAGCGTCACTGTGCTGTGAATTCAGTTAGGGACAGAACGCTGTTGTGCTGACTCTGAGGGACAGTTAGAGATTGCGATTTAGTGTAGTGTGCTTTAGGCAGGCTAGCACCAACCGCTGTGTAAAGCTTCCTTTTGCCTGCAGTGTTGTTTTAACAGCTCTGCAAGGTGTGTGTGAGTGCAGGTGACGCTGCAGTTTGCTCTGCATGCAACGCTGTCTGTAGGCATCTGCACGTGTCACTCACAGACTCTTTTTTTTTTCTTCAGTGTAATTCTTGCTGCTCCATGCAATTTAACTATTAGTGTGACGCGCTTCCATCCGTATCCAATACATTGGTTGCAAACACTATAGAAGTAGACAAAGGAGTAGCCTTTCACAGATTGTGAACAGTTGTGTTTCAGTGTTCACTTCAGTCTGTGTTTTTTATTTTTTGAGTGCACATCACGCTCCAGTTACTTGTTCAAGCACTGCTGCTTGTACTCTGCTGAGCGTGTCTCAGTGCCTCATCCTTTTCATTTCTCTCCAATTGGTTCTGCTCCATTCCATTTAAAATAAATATAATCTATTAGTGTGACGCGCTTCCATCCGTATCCAATACATTGGTTGCAAACACTATAGAAGTAGACAAAGGAGTAGCCTTTCACAGATTGTGAACAGTTGTGTTTCAGTGTTCACTTCAGTCTCTGCGTAATAACCACACTTAGGCCTTATAACTTTTCTGACTTTCTTCATCAATCTACCAAGATGAAGAAGTCAGTGAGTAAGGCACGTGGTCGTGGCCGTGGAGTTTCAGCAGGGAGAGGACGTGGGGATTCTGTGGCTGCTGCCGCCCTCAGTGACACAGCACCCACCAGTTTTACCCATGAGCGTTCCTTTATGCGCACTTTGGTAGGAGCTCGGCGTGCCCCCCTGCTGCGGGAAGAACAAATTGAAGCCGTTGTTGGCTGGATGGCAGCCAATGCATCGACTTCAATTCCTTCCACCTCCTCTCAGGAACACAACACTGTTGAGCAACCATCTGTCTGTTCACCGCCTGTCAAATTGCCCAGGCAGTCAGAGAGTTCTGTACAGGAGCCAGCTGAGTCTCTGCTTCTGTTCTCAGAATCTGTTGGCTCGCAAACATGGGCACAGGCAAGCAGCATTCTGCAATTTGAAGAAGAGGGAGTATGCAGTGATGCGCAACAGCTGTGTCTCTCTCAATCTGAAGAGGCGGGTGAGCCAGTGCCGATGGACAGCACACTGCAGAACGCATCTCATGATGATGATGAGACTCAGGTGCCAGGTTTTGTGGAGCATGGTGCTGCCCAGACCATCCAACAGCAGCAGGTGTTGGAAGAGGGTAGTGGAGATGATGAAGTCCGAGACCCAACATGGCGTGAGCAACAGGAAGGTGGTGGGAGCAGCTCTGAGGAAGAGATTGGCCCAACGTTACAAAGAGGAGGGAGAGGTAGGCTGCAGACTCGCTTGCCTGTAGCCTCCAGTTTGGCACCTGTTGGGAGCAGTTCTCTTACAAATGTCAAAATTGGCGCTCCCATGACTTGCACTGCGTGGTCCTTTTTTGACAGACTTGTAGATGATATTTGCTATGTTCAATGCAAGCTGTGTAAGCAAAAAGTTAAAAGAGGTAAAAATATCAGTAACCTGAATACCACAAATATGTGGAAACATGTACGGACAAAGCACGTAGCTGAGTTACAAAGACACACTGGAGATGTAGGCCAACCTACAGCAGCACCTACATCTTCAGGTCGTGTTGGAGCCTCTACCTCCAGCTCACACACACCTGGTTCGGCTTCCTCACAGGATCTCCATGGAAGAACCTCGGTCACTGTTGTCCATAGACAAACTGTTATTCCACCCACAGCAGCAAGTTCACAGACATCGTCACACTCCCAGACCACAAAACAGCCATCGGTACCACAGGCATGGGATAAAAGACGGCCATACTCGGCAAACCATCCACGAGCACAGGCTCTGAATGCTGGCATTGCAAAACTCCTGTCCATTGAAATGCTGTCATTCAGGCTGGTGGAGACTGACAGTTTCAGGAACTTAATGGCATTGGCAGTCCCACAATATAATGTGCCAAGCCGATTTTATTTCAGCAGGCAAGCTGTCCCTGCTCTGCAAAAACATGTCGAGGGAAACATTAAACATGCGCTACTAAACGCCGTCAGTAGCAGGGTCCACCTGACCACCGATGCGTGGACCAGTACCCATGGCCAGGGACGATACCTTTCCCTCACTGCCCATTGGGTCAATGTTGTGGAGCCGGGTACAGATCTTGCCAGTGGCGCTGTACGTGTTCTGCCAACTCCAAGGATTGCAGGAATCCAGTCTGTACACATTGATTCCTCCTCCTACTCCAGTTCCTCAGAATCATCGCTGCACGAGCCGTCACGGTATACCTCCACATGGACCCGTGAACGCTTACCTGTTGCGACCGATATGAGCACAGCCATGGCCAAACGTCAACAGGCCGTCCTGAAATTAATTTCCATGGGGAATCGAAGCCACACAGCGCAGGAGCTCTGGGATGCCATCAAGCAGGAGAGCGACGTGTGGTTTTTCTCAGCTAATCTCCAGTCAGGCTTGGTAGTGTGTGACAATGGCCGAAATCTGGTGGCAGCTCTGTGCCTTGGCAACCTCACTCACATACCATGTCTGGCACATGTGCTCAACTTGGTCGTGCAGAGTTTTTTGAGGGACTATCCGGATCTTGATGCACTGCTGCACAAGGTCCGCCTAGAGTGCGCTCACTTGCGACGTTCCAGGATGGCCAGATGTCGCATTGCAGCTCTGCAAGTCAGATTTCGCCTTCCTGAGCATCGCATTATATGTGACGTACCCACCAGGTGGAATTCCACGTTACATATGTTGGAGCGGTTGTGTGAGCAGCAGCCAGCAGTAATGGAGTATCAGCTGCAACAGGCGCAATCAACTCGCAATTTGCGCCGTTCACACTTCACCACTACTGAGTGAGCCTCTATGAAGGACATCTGCGACGTTTTGCGTGCGTTTGATGTCTCAACGCGGATGGCGAGTGCAGATGATGCACTAGTCAGCATGACTGTCCCCCTTATCTGCCTGCTTCAGAAATCACTGAAAGCACTAAAGGAAGAGGTTTTGGAAGAGGTGGAGGATGAGGAGTCACAAATTCAATTACCTTCAGGACAGTCAGCGCAACGTGGTTCCTCACAAAGGGCTGGGCAGGGCTCACTTTGTGAGGAGGATGAGGAGAAGGAGGAGTCAATGGAGGAGGAAGAAATCCCTACAGAGGGAGGTACACAACGCTCTAGTCAGTATGTAGAGCGAGGGTGGGGTGATGCAGAGGAGGCAGAGATGACGCCTCTTCCAGAGGACAGCCTTTGTTGGCCAGTTGGGAGTCTGCAGCACATGGTTGATTTCATGCTTCAGTGCCTGAGAAACGACCGCCGCATCGCCCACATTCTCAGCACGTCAGATTATTGGGTGTACACCCTCCTAGACCCTCGCTACCGGGACAACTTACAAACCCTCATCACACCGGTGAACCGGGACCGTAAAATGCAGGAGTACCAAGACACACTGGTGCAATCCATACTGTTGTACATTCCAGCTGAGAGAGCTGCTGCTGCTACTGCTTTACAAAGCAGCTCTGTGCGTCGAGGCAGTGTAGACACCTCTACAACAAGAGGGAGCACAAGCAGCGCCTCTGCACAGGGCAAGAGCTGTATGTTACAAATGTGGCGAAGTTTTGTGACAGCGCCAGCAAGGTCTACACCATCCGAGACGGCTCCAGTCACCAGGAAGAAACGTTTACGTAAGATGGTGACAGACTACTTGTCTTTCCCTCTAAGTGTACTCCCAGATGCCTCTTCCCCTTTCAAATTTTGGGTCTCTAAGTTGGATACATGGCCAGAGCTTAGCCAGTATGCATTGGAGGTGCTGGCTTGCCCTGCTGCCAGTGTATTATCTGAGCGCGTCTTTAGTGCTGCAGGTGGTGTAGTAACAGACCGTCGCATGCGACTATCCTCAGAGAATGTAGACCGGCTTACTTTTCTGAAAATGAACAAGGCATGGATCTCACCTGAATTTGCCTGTCCGTTTTCAGATTAAATAACTGTTTGGCAACGTTTTCCATGTCTCCTGTTATGTTCATCTTTCTACCACCTGAACTCTACTCCCTGGGCTACAACACCGCCATTTGTTGCTCGTAAGTAATTGGAGGTACTGACTCCTGGCCAGCCTGGTTACAGCACGACAGCTGTTTCCTGGCAGTGTGAACGTCAATTATCCTCCAATAAGTTGTGCTGTCGTGTTGCATTCGGGTTAGCCGACTCTATGGTGCCTGCAGTTTAGGTGATTCCTATGTGTGCTGTGGGATATGTAAATATGTAAATCAAGGCTGTCTCCATTGTGACAATAGGACAAGCACCCACTGTAGGACTGTGTGATTCGGTAACTTGCGTCCTGTCAACTTACATTTTCATGGGTGCGTTCTGCTACCCGTCCGGGGTCCAGTACCGTCAACTGGTTCTCCCCAGTGCCTTTGGCCTAGGTGCCTCCATCTCCGTATCCGAGTTCCACCAACGTCTGCTGGTCCTTGGTAGTGCTTTGGAGCACAGGTACCTCCTGCTTAGTAACCGTGTCACAGTAACGTCAGCTGGTACTCGGTTGTGACATTGCCTCTTTTCCTTCTGCTACCCGTCCGGGGTCCAGTACCGTCAACTGGTTCTCCCCAGTGCCTTTGGCCTAGGTGCCTCCATCTCCGTATCCGAGTTCCACCAACGTCTGCTGGTCCTTGGTAGTGCTTTGGAGCACAGGTACCTCTTGCTTAGTAACCGTGTCACAGTAACGTCAGCTGGTACTCGGTTGTGACATTGCCTCTTTTCCTTCTGCTGCCCCTCCGGGTTCCAGCACAATCAGCTGGTCCTCGTTACTTCTATTGTCTCTTGCTCCATCTGATACCCGTCCGGGTTCCAGTAACGTCAGCTGGTTCTCGGAAATTAGACGACCTTAAAGACCACCCAGAAGAAGATGACGACAACAAGGGCGACGAGCATGAAGCCAACCAGCCTGAACACCATCACAAAGAAAAAATAAAAGATTACCCAGAAGAAGATCACCAACAGGACAAAGAAGGTTAAGACAAACTACAAGATACAGAACAAGAGACAGAAGAACAATAAGCAGAAGATCAAAAAGCAGAAGAACATGAAGTATAAGACCAAAATGAAGAGCAAAATATATGCTCTAAATTCTAAGCAGAAGAAGACTAAGCAGTGTATGGGGGTGAGTCCGTTCCTCCTCGTGGTGCCCCTGGAAAATGCCTGCTGCTGCAGGCTAAACTGAACACGGACAAATACTGTTGTAATTTAAATCTTTTGTGACAGCAAGAACGGAAGAATGAAAAATTCATACTTTTACAGATTACAAGTACAGGAATCTCTGTCACAAATAAGAATATGATGAAGAAGATGAAGAGGAAGAAGATGAAGAATTTGAATATGAAGAAGATTAATAGTTTAATAATAACAATATGAGTAATGTAATCAAAAACATGAATAGCAAGAAGTTTAAGAAGAAGATTAAGAAGGTGAAGATGAAGAATAATTTGATGAGAAAGATGATGCTGCTGAAGATTATGAAGGAGAAAGTGTGAGTACTGGCAAAAGATAAATAGGTGAAGAGCATGGAAGTTGTGAAACATACATATTTTCCAAAATAGAAAAAAGGTTAACAACATTGTCAATTTGTTCGTCAATTCAAACGTATTTCCAAAAAAATATATATTAATGCTATTCCAATGCATTGGGTTAAACATGTATGCCTTTATTGTCTCCTCAACCTCCCCCAATACATTCTACATTACTCTTTGTTGTTTTCCTTCATGTACAATTAACCAACAAGGCAAGAATGGGTTTTTTTTAATGTCGATATTTGGTTCCCATAGACTTACATGGGACTTCCGGTATCGGAATCGGATATCGCCGATATTTAGTGATATCGGCGATACCATTCCGATCCGATATTTTTAGATATCGAGCAGTATCGCTCAACACTAATAGTGAACTAGAATGGCTACTACAGCATCTTGCAGCAGCATGCTATTCCATCCAGTTTGCGTTTAGTTGGACCATCATTTATTTTTCAACAGGACAATGACCCTAAACACACCTCCAGACTGTGTAAGGGCTATTTGACCAAGAAGGAGAATGTTGGGGTGCTACGCCAGATGACCTGGCCTCCACAGTCACCAGACCTGAACCCAATCGAGATGGTTTGGGGTGAGCTGGACCGCTCACCGCTTCAGTTTTGAATAAATCCCCAACAGTGTTGCCAGCAAAGCACCCCCACACCATCACACCACCTCCTCCATGCTTCACGGTGGGAACTAGGCATGTAGAGTCCAGCCGTTCACCTTTTCTGTGTGCAAAGCAGTAATCAAAGCAAAAGGTGGCTACTATGAAGAACCTAGAATATAAGACATATTTTCAGTTGTTTCACACTTTTTTGTAAAGTGTAATATATAATTCCACATGTGTTAATTCATAGTTTTGATGCCTTCAGTGTGATTCTACAATTTTCATAGTCATGAAAATACAGAAAAATCTTTGAATGAGAAGGTGTGTCCAAACTTTTGGTCTGTACTGTACATGTTACATGTTTGTTAACACCTACGGTTTTCGTCAGACTGCGGTTCACCTGAGGACCCGCAGACTGCCCACCCAGAACCTGTTGCACCGCCGGCTAGGGAAACACAGAAAAATATATATATATCACAACAGCCATTACACATAAGACCTATCAAAGTTCTCAAACTTGTCGGAAGCTTATATTATGTGCGTAAATTACCTGAAGGCGAGACTGCATCCATGTGACGGGGTGACACTGGAGAGAAGCCATATGCTGGTGAATGGCTGGATGACCCCAAATCTGGAGGGGGGGTTGCTGCTGGTGAAGGGGTAGCTAGGTAAGGTGATGCAGGTGGAGGGGTAGCTGGGGAAGGTGATGCAGGTGGAGCTGGTGAAGGTGGTGCTGTAAATAAAAAATACAATTCAGTCAAATAATCCTTCTACTAACCCCGTCACTGCCAGTACTTCAATCAATGCCTGTAACCCCCTCACTACTGATACTTACATCACTGCCTGCCCCATCACTGCTGGTACTCCCATCACTGCTGGTACTCCCGTCACTGCCAGTACTTCCATCAATGCCTGTAATCCCCTCACTACTGGTACTCCCATCACTGCCTGTAACCCCATCACTGCCTGTAACCCCCTCACTATTGGTACTCCCATGACTGCCAGTACTCCCGTCACTGCGGGTGCATTGATATAGGTAGATAACCCACAAAACATAACCTCTCCAGATACCCTCATCAATACTCACTCATATGCCTGCGGAACTGGGCCCGGATGCTGGCGACCCTCTCGCTGGAGCGGTATTGTAGGTCCGACATCTTTTTTCGGATCTGGGTAGGGGTCCGCTCCACCCCAAAGGGTCTCATTAGTCCCCTCTTTATTTTTCACAGGACCAATTTCTTGTGGCGCATAGGATGCGCCACAGGTAGCCTGCACTTGTAATCCCACTGGTCGCTTTTCTGGATGAGATAGCGCACTTCGGCGTCACCCCACGGGGCACAACATTGCCTAGCTATCGCCACCATTGTCTCAAACAATGCCGCATGAAGGACGCCAGCGTCATGACGTCACAGCGTACGTGCA